>JAPTYR010000018.1:18976282-18987086 GCA_029814505.1 Siphamia roseigaster | reverse complement strand
GGGAGCCAATGAGAGCGCAGAGTCACACAACGTCATCCAATGAGAGCGACGGCGTCACAGAACGGGAGCCAATGAGAGCGCAGCGTCACAGAAAGCCAGCAAATGAGAGCGCAGCGTCACAGAACATCAACCAATGAGAGCGCAGCGTTACAGAACCTCAACCATTTGCAGTGCAGCGTTACAGAACCTCAGCCAATGAGAGCGCAACGTCAAATAATGTCAGCCAATGAGAGCGCAGCGTCACAGAACGTCAGCCAATGAGAGCGCAGCGTCACAGAACGGCAGCCAATGAGAGCGCAGCGTCACCGAACGGCAGCCAATGAGAGCGAAGGAGTCACAGAACGGCAGCCAGTGAGAGCGAAGGAGTCACAGAACGGCAGCCAATGAGAGCGCGGCGTCACAGAACGGCAGCCAGTGAGAGAGCGGCGTCACAGAACAGGAGCCAATGAGAGCGGAGCGTCACAGAACACCAGCCAATGAGAGCGAAGTGTTACAGAACGCCAGCCAATGAGAGCGAAGTGTTACAGAACGCCAGCCAATGAGAGCGCGGCGTCACAGCACGCGAGCCAATGAGTGCGCGGGGTCACAGCACGCGAGCCAATGAGTGCGCGGTGTCACAGAATGCCAGCCAATGAGAGCGCAGCGTCACAGAACGATAGCCAATGACAGAGCAGCGTCACAGAACGGCAGCCAATGACAGAGCAGCATTATAGAACGGCAGTCAGTGAGAGCACAGTGTCACAGAACATCAACCAATTGCAGTGCAGCGTCACAGAACGTCAACCAATGAGAGCACAGCATCACAGAACGCCAGCCAATGAGAGCAAAGGAGTCACAGAATGGCAGCCAATGAGAGCGCAGCGTCACAGAACATCAACTAATGAGAGCGCAGCATCACAGAACGGCAGCCAATGAGAGCGCAGCGTCACAGAACCTCAACCAATTGCAGTGCAGTGTTACAGAACCTCAGCCAATGAGAGAGCAGCCTCACAGAACGCCAGGCAATGACAGAGCAGTGTCACAGAACGTCAACCAATTTCAGTACAGTGTCACAGAATGGCAACCAATGAGAATGCAGCGTCACAGAACGGCAGCCAATTAGAGCACAGCGTCACAGAACGTGATCCAATTGCAGTGCAGCATCACAGAACGGTAGCCCATGCGAGAGCAGCGTCACAGAACCTCAGCCCATGAGAGAGCAGTGTCACAGAACGGCAGCCAATGAGAGCGTAGTGTCACAGAACGGCAGCCAATGAGAGCACAGCGTCACAGAACGGCAGTCAGTGAGAGCGCAGTGTCACAGAACATCAGCCAATGAATATAGAGCATGTTTGTTGCATTATTAATATTTCCTTCTTCCATTCTTGGTCCATGTACCTGTGAAGTGAGTAGAGTTGGATTGTAGTTTAGTGATGGTCTGGTTAATAAATGAAATAATGGCACATTTTGAAAAATAGAAATAAATACTGCACATTGTAACCTAATATGATGTACAGGCCCGATAATGTACAATCTTTAAAGAATGAACGAATAAACATAAATTACAACAGAAAAAGCGGTCTCCTAAATGACTGATATTTTCCCTAAAAAATGTAGAGACCATCCACACTCATCCTTAGTGTCCTTATGGTTCTATGTCCATAAGTTTCCTATAACTATGGTTCTATGTCCATAAGTTTCCTATAACTATGTTTCTATGTCCATAAGTTTCCTATAACTACAGTATGTAGTCTGTTTCTTCAACAGTTGTCTCTCCTGTACAGCAGGGGGCAGTAATGTAGTCCTCCAGTGTTTATCGACGTTCATGAAAACAAATGAAGAGTCTTCCTGCTTCTTCCCTGCTCAGATCCATCTGGTCTGGTCTCTCTGGTGTGCAGGAGTGAGGAGAGGAGTTTTGTCTGTTTGCAGACTTTAGTTGGTTCGGGTTTTACCACCTGTGTGGAGATAGGATTTCACAACATGGCGTTAAATCTAACTATCAACGCAAGCAATCCTCCCTTAGGTAATTTTTATTCTCTTCATTCTGAGGACGTGAGAAAAATGTTACTGTGAGGAATCGTGAGCTTGTATGTAATGAGAGCTGCTTAGCTAGTGGTTAGCTTACGTGTCATGTTGTATTAATAAATGAAATACATCCAACTTAAAAATAGGCATTTTCAAGAGTCATTCTGCCTAAAAGGATATTTGGCCGTTTTTAAGAACAGAGTAACTGTTACTACCGATACCGAGATAATTGATAACCAAAGAGTCCATTAAGTTATTGCATGTTAAAATACCGGTTAGAGTCAATCATAGGTGAATACCTTGTGCTACGCGAAAAATACAGCAGCGTGGCTTTTCGTGTGAATAATGTTAAGCAACACTGGTAATATGACCTACAGTTAAGTTGAAATAAGTATGTCCATATATGTTAAAACGATGCGTGAATGGGTGTCCAGCACCGGTGTAGGTCTTCAAGATGCTAAAGTTAGCTAGCTAGCTAGCTAGTCTGTCGTCGTGGCACAGCCCTCAACCACAACACATGAACAAAACCTTAAAGTTCTTAATATTTGCAGCAACAACCTAAGAAATTACGAATGCAAGTTCAGCTTTCGATCTGGGATTTATGTGTTCATTGCTTCGCAAAGTGCAAAAAGTGTTTTAGGAATGTGGAGATGACTGTCAGTAGGGACATGCTCCTGACTGTTGACATGCTGACATTAGCTAACCGGTTAGCTTAGCATGCTGCTATAGACACGCTACGTTGAGATAAAATATGCTTTAAGGCGTACAACTCGACTCATTAATTTCATATGCGATACGCCACTGTTTCGTATCCTTCGTAAGATGTGTTTACATTTTGAATTGCTTAGCATGTTAGTGCTTTTCACAATAAATGCTAATGTGATGGCTAACATTGACGTTTGCGGAACAGCGCCATAGTGTGTTTGTTTTGGGTATAACAGGCTGATGCAAGCATCTTGAAACGTGGAGGGCTGGATGTGGAAGGTGTATTTTTACACACAGTGATTTGTTTCTTTTTATTGTAACTCTTGTAAGTGCTGGGGCTGAAATTCTAATCCACTTTTTTCAATATAATGAATAACTGAACTAACTATAGAACCGTCTTATTTCTGTAACATATCTGTGAAACAGCAAATTAGGAGTTATAACATTATAGTGACCAGGATTCTCAAAGAACTATGCTAAGACTCCAAACATTATATTATTAAATCTGCAGATGTAATTATGTAACAATCAGCAATTAATTATATATCATTTTTTTTGTAGTAGTGTATGTATAAAATATGTAAATGTACGCCAAGTCCTCTGAAGTTCCTCACAAATGTTTTTTTATAATATTTCCCTCTATTTTCCTTATTCCAACTGAGGGCTGAAAGGCAGTGTCTTATTTTACCTTTTATAAAGACTTTATAGCAGGGATATTTTGTGATGTGTGGCTTATATAAATAAAACGTAGTTTGAGATTATATTTATTTTTTCTTTGACTAAAGACAATAAGGACTCATACATTTCACAATTCTTTCTTAAGTGAGATACCTTATTTTATTTACTACTTATAAACATTAGTGAAGTGGTCTTACTTGAATTTTATAATACTGAATGGCTTAATAGTGGAAGAAAACCTTTGGATGAAGTTAAAACGTCTATGCATCTACAGAAACCACATCTGTCTCAAAACTGTAGTCTAACTTGTTCAGCTGGTTCTTTTGCTTAAACTCACTGAGGTGCATTCAGTAACAGGTTCAGCAGTAATTATACAACAGACATTTTCTCCTCTTTGTACTACAGGAGCGCTCCTGGCAGCAGAGCATGTGAAGGGGAGTGTGCAGCTGTCAGTCGAGGAAGGCAAAGACACCAAGCTTCATGTCTCTGAGTTAGTAATGGTGCTCTCATCCATATTCCTTCAATCTAGGACCATCAAGTGAGATTAAACACTTGACTGTATATACATTGTAATTCTCACCTTGGTCTTTTCTGTTATTCTTCAGTGCAATCCAGTTCAATGATGCCAACTCCATCAGTCGTTACTTGGCCCGAGTGGCTCCTGCTCTTGGTCTCTATGGAGCGAACATGATGGAGCAGACAGAGGTGTTTTATATTTTCTATCTTTTTCTGAGATGCCGAGTAACATTTTGGCTTGTTTGCCTTCATTTGATTTACTCTGGCATTTTCAGGTTGACCATTGGTTGGAGTTCAGTGCACGTCGTCTTTGTGGTCAGTCTGATTTGGCAGCAGCGCTGGGTGACCTGGACAAGGCCCTTTCTCTGCGGACTTTCCTGGTTGGGCATTCCCTCACGTTGGCTGACCTCTCTGTCTGGGCTGCTCTGAAAGGTTGGCTCTACCTTTTTTCAATAACTCATCCATCGTATGCATTTATAAGTCAAAATGAAACATTTAATACTCATACATTTGTACAAACAAAGTGGGGGCTATGACTTTATTTAGAATACATCAAACGCAGTTTGAATCCATTATATTTGCTTTCTGCTTGTGCTGACATTGCATTTCTGTATGTATAGATGTGAAAATGCAGCATTACAGGTGTGGTTATTTCGCTGCAGGTCATGGAGAATGGACCAGTCAGAACAAATCCTTCTCCCACATCAGTCGCTGGTTCTTCTTCTTGAGCTCCCAAGTTCCCTTCACTGCTGTGGGCAACAAGTATTCTAGTAAAAAAGCTCCAGTAAACAAATCCAATGTAAGTATCATGTCAGCAGCTCCTAGTTGTGTTTATTTATCTTGAAATGTTTAAATGAATGTCAGTCTCACTTGGCCATATTAGTGTCGTAGTAATTGTTTGTAGAGGCTTGTGCAACTTTCATTTGGATTCAATAAAAATCCCTGTGTCATCTTGGAGCATACGGAAATGAACACTTCCAAGTAAATAATTAATGTTTTGGATTGTCCTTCAATAAAGACTCATTATACTGAAATACCATCTGTGTTTCTATTTGACAGTCTGAAGACAAGGAGAAGAAGCAGGATGTGGGGAAGTTTGTGGACTTGCCAGGAGCTGAGATGGGCAAGGTGGTGGTTCGGTTCCCTCCTGAAGCCAGTGGGTAAGGCATGGGTTCTGAAGAAGCTCAAATTACAGGCAGCTTATTTTGTGTCTTAAGCTTCTTTATTGACACAATCCCTTCTGTTTTTCTTTTTTTTTTTTTTTTTTTTGTGTTAATAGATACCTGCACATTGGCCATGCCAAGGCTGCTCTGCTCAACCAGCACTACCAGGTCACATTTAAAGGCAAGCTCATCATGCGCTTTGATGACACCAACCCTGAGAAGGAAAAAGAGGACTTTGAGAAGGTGAGGCAGTCCAGGTGGTTTGGAGCAATTCTGAAGTTATTGCTGTTTATCAGTAAAAGAAAAATAAAACCGATCAAACACTGTTTTAAAAAAAAAAAAAGGTAATCATCTCGTCATTGTGATAAAGTGGCAGTATTAAATTGCTTAATACTGCTTACAGAAACTTATCACTGGCTAGGGAATAATTAAATGTAGGTTCAGTTAAATGTATGCCTCATGTAAATCTCTCATCTCAGGTGATTTTGGAAGATGTTGCCATGCTTCAGATCCATCCAGACCAGTTCACCTACACCAGTGACCATTTTCCCAACATAATGCGCTTTGCTGAGCAGCTCCTTGCAGAGGGAAAGGCTTATATTGACGACACACCTCCTGAGCAGATGAAACAGGAGAGAGAGCAGCGCACTGAGTCCAAATGCCGCAAAAATAGTATGTGCACCAATATGATACCACAATCTCTTAACAGCAGAGGCTATGGAATGCAGTTCTTGTACATCGTGATGCATTAGTGTCTGTTTTCTTTCTTCATCTACATTCTTTCCTCTGCAGCTGTTGAACAGAACATGAAGATGTGGTCAGAGATGAAAGCAGGCACAGAGTACGGTCAGACCTGCTGCATGAGGGCAAAGATGGACATGAACTCCAACAATGGCTGTATGAGAGATCCAACCCTCTACCGCTGCAAGAATGCGCCCCACCCCCGCACTGGAAGCACCTACAAGTACTTCATTTTGACTACTAGAAATGATGACAGAACTAAATTATTAGTGTCCTCCAACAAATATTTGACAGATTTTCTCCACATACTAATTGTGTAAATTGTCTCTCTTGTCCTCCAGGGTATACCCAACATATGACTTTGCCTGCCCCATTGTGGACAGTGTGGAGGGTGTGACCCATGCTCTTAGGACCACAGAGTACCATGACCGTGATGAGCAGTTCTACTGGATAATTGACGCTCTGCGCCTCAGGAAGCCTTACATCTGGGAGTATGCCCGACTCAACCTCAACAACACAGTACTGTCCAAGAGGAAGCTCACCTGGTTTGTTGACCAGGGATATGTAGATGGATGGTAAGTATGCTTTCATGTATTTTGTTGTTTTCAGTATACTGTGGATTTATTGCCTCTTTCTGTCAGTATTTGCCTTCTTTGTTTCAACTTTTGGCCTCACCTTTGTCTTTTTATTATCCAACTTATAGGGATGACCCACGCTTCCCCACTGTCAGAGGAGTCCTGAGAAGAGGAATGACTGTGGATGGTCTGAAACAGTTCATTGCAGCTCAGGTATGTGTAGCAGCAAGTCGTTGTTATACATTGATATTCGTATCAATGATCATCCACCAGAACTGACTGTATCATATTATAGAGCTATGCTCAATTTACAGACCGTTTCTGTTTTTCTCTTTCTAGGGTGGCTCACGGTCAGTGGTGAACATGGAGTGGGACAAGATCTGGGCCTTTAATAAGAAGGTAGATATATTTTTTTTACATGGTTATTGAAAAACAAAGTCTGAGTGTCAGTATAAAGCTGTATATACATTATAGTTGTTTTAAAAAAAAAACAAAAAAAAACAAAACCTTAAATTGGTCATAGAAAAGACCACTCTTTCATGCCAAATAGAGTACAGCTTGAAGAGTAGAAGTGAGATTGTTATTAATCACATAAGTGGAAGCATTTGTTTTGACGTAACCCGTGAACAGGAAATTGAAGTTAGTTCAGATTTATGTAGTGAATTATATCCCCTACAGCTCTACATGGACCAGAATTGCAATTAATAGATTGATGTAAATTTAACCGGCCAGAGCCTGTCGTTGACACTCAGGTTCAGTTACCCATTAGTCCACTGCTGGCATGGCTTTGATCTGCTTTGCAGTTATTTCTTTTCTTTTAACGCGCTTGTTGCCACCTTTTTCCCTGCCTCATCCCACCCTCTTTATCATCCCTCACTAACTCTGAAAATCTAAAAAAAAAAAAAAACAACAACAACCCTGCTGCTTATTCACATTTCCATTATTCCACTTTTTCCACATCTTGTTTTCCAATCCTTCCATCCATGTCTTTTTCATCTGCACGGACATCAGTGTTGCGTCCTCTGTGGTTTTCATTGCTGGCACTTGCTGCTTCATCCTCAATCAAATTAAAGGAATGGTGCTAGTCATTAAAATGCACATACAGTAAATGACGTGGATAGAAGATAGATAGAAGTGGTTAGTTCCAGCATGCATTATCTAATCCAAGGGAGAAAAACCGGTCCAGAGCAAGGCTTTATTTAAAACCCCTTTTGTTCTCAGAGCAGGCATGTCAAAGTACACAGTTTGACATTCCAGGAGAACAAGGTACACATAACACCAAGAAACAGTAGTGAATAAGGTTAGCTGTGCCATCTGTTTTGCTAAAGGCTTCATATGCATGTTCAACTTGTTCAGCTAACCCACTCCTCCTGTCCTCTTCAGACAGTTTGATGCCCCTAGGGTTCCTTTAACATGTCAGAGATTGAAGTGTTGCTTTAACAGCAGATGGATACCACATATGGTCACACACCAACGTATATGTGTGTAACCATCCTATTATATCTTTGGTAAAAACAAACTAGAGCAACAATGCAGAAGACTATAGAAATGGCCAAGACAAGGGCATGTGATGTGATTTTTTTTTTTTTTTTTCCCCACTGTTGACCATTTAGTGGCTTAAAGCCCACTGGTTTTTTAAGCCTAGTTAAATCTGCCTTTTTAGAGTCAAATAGAAAAAGATCAGCCACGGCTAGAGTTGATGGACAAACAAAACGGGAAGCTGTGACAGTCACTTTGGACGCAGCAGCCAGTGAAAGTTGTGTCGACCGTCCATTCTGTGTAAATGTGTCTCTACCTCTTTACTCTCTTCTTCCTCCCTCCCCTGTATCTGACATTAAACAGCATCTCACTCTTCTGTTTCCAAGCTGCCAATTAGCTGTCTGAAGGTACTCCTCCACCTCCTCCTCATTTCCGCCCACTCCTCCCCCGCTTTCATCATGGGCTACTTTGACCATACAACCACCAACATTTCAACTGTTTCACCAGCCAAACCGATTATTGCAAAACAGGAACTTTTAATCATTTAACAGAAATGTCAAAGAAGGAATTTTGCAACATCGGGGAGAATATAAACTTTAGCTACTTGAATTGACCCAATATTAGCTGAATTGTTGGAAATGAACAGTTTAAAAAGCGTCACATGTCATTCAAAAGAAGCATCAACTTGAATTATTTCCCATGGATGAGATAGATGTAGCCAATCAGACAGTTGGTTTGATAGTTTGAAATCTCAAAACATTTAAGTTGCATTTGCCTTCCCATTTTGTGTCCATTACATTTCCGAGCAGCTAAGCTTTTTTCTTTTCATAATTACGTGATATTTTTCTTTTTTTTTTTTTTTTTTTTTTTTTTTAAAGGAATTATGCATTTTAAAACATTTCCCTGTGGTTACATCAACTGTAAATGCTATAATTGGGTCTATAAATTCTTTACTGATTAAACTCCACAGCCCCATCATCAACCTCACTTCAGTGTAATGACACCAGAAAGGTTGTTTTGAGTGCTGGTCCTATAAATGCAAATGAGCCACTTCACATCCCACCCCCTCCAGGTTGTTGAACTTGCTTCTCTGCCCCATTCAACCACTTATATTTGTTAATACAACCAACAACTGAACCTTAATCGGCTCAAAGTTTGGACATATTTCAGTTCATATTTCATGTTGTACTCTGAAAAATGTTCGTCCAAAGTCTTAACCTTATATGTGCAAATGTTGTGCCATAACTAGTTATTTAAATCCACTTGATTTTTGCCAAAATGAATATAAAGATAGATTTGCAGCACTTGGAGGGTTAAAATTCACTCTTTTTGAACTATTACGGTCCAAATGCACAAATAAATGTACCAAAGACTAATAAGAGGGTTTAGCAAAATATGTCCCCTTTAAAATATGAGTGATCACTTTTATGTCTGTAACTAAACTTAAAAAATAATAGATATACTGGTGCTGATGTTTTAATATACATACACTTCGTTCCTAAAGTCAGCCGCATCGTAAACATGTGCAAGTGTGCAGGCCAAGAGATCTAATCCTAATGCTTCGCTAAGCTTTTTCTAAATCTATTCCATTATGCATGTGGATTTAGTTTGTGCCACAAGAGTTGGTAATAAGGTGAAAGTGAGATGTTAAAAATGACAAAAGAAAACGATGAGTCTTCAGCATTGGTACATCTTAATACCTGGGGAATTTTGCTAAAGCTTAACAACTGATCCTTCCTTATTAACAGTAGAGATGTGCACTAATACTGTTCTGATCAAGGGTCGAATACTGAAAAGAATGTAAGGTCATGATGTCTATTAATATCTTCCTGATCATTCTTCATACATAGCAAATCATTCAGGTTGAGGGTGGCTGGCTTACAGTGAAGTGTGTGGTGGACTGAATAAGAGCTTATGTCCCTGGGCTGCATACAGTCTTGAATCATTCATCAAATCAGGTTTCGTTTCTTCACTCCTGTCTCTCTTCTTGTGTGTCTGACATCTTCTTCTTTTTTTTTTTCTTTCCATTTTTCTCCTTCTTTGTGACTTTGTTGAAGGTCGCTTTGGTTATGAAGTACAACAGTTGTACAGCTCATCACTTTTTTTGCCTCGTTCTTCCATTTTTCAGCCTTCTGTACAGAGATATTATTGTGCTTTGTTTTTTACTGATCTGTTATGTCACACTTCCTGTTTGTCTATGTTTTCTTGGGTGTAATAGGTTATAGATCCAGTCGCCCCCAGGTACACAGCCCTGTCCAGCTCCTACGTGGTTCCTGTTTCCATCCCAGAAGCTGCAGAGGAGATGAAAGAAGTGGCAAAACACCCAAAGGTTAATAATTTATTTATCCTACTCTGGATATAATATAATTTGTCCATTTGTCTCAAAACAAAAATTTCATCTTTAGTAATTATCAAATGGGAATGTACTTTCAAATATTGTGTAAAGCACAGTGTTCTCTGAGGAAAATGCACATGCTTTACCCCTTTCCTGTGTTTGTCCAGAACATAGAGGTTGGAATGAAGGAAGTTTGGTATGGGCCTCAAGTCATGATTGAAGGAGCTGATGCTGAGACTCTTTCTGAGGGAGAAGTGGTTACATTCATCAACTGGGGCAACATCATCATCACCAAGATCAACAAGTATGTTTTATGGCTGATTCATTTAAGGAACACTTGTTGCTCCATCTGTCTTATAGCATATTTTTGTATTTTAATGTCTTCTAGCTTGATGTCATTAGAGAGAGTTAAATAATTTATTTTGGACACTCTGCTGATGCTTTAGTGTTGTATCTTTTTGCCTGGATGTGTACTCATTTGTTCTCGCCCCTTATTTTGTAAGTTTTGTGCATCCATTCCAGGGTTTCCCCCAGAAAATTGGTTAGTTAAGGTGGTGACCAGGGGTGGCATCGGCGTTGCCTAGTTCAACCTGGGGGAAGGGGGTGTG
>JAPTYR010000018.1:18684382-18697989 GCA_029814505.1 Siphamia roseigaster | reverse complement strand
ACCATACTTCAAAAAATAGTGAAATATAATGCTTTTTAAGACCTTAAAAACCACATATTGTAAATAAGACTTTTTAAAGATCCGCGGAGACCCATTTTAGAGCAATCTTCCAAAAATTTTAAAAGTTTTCCTCAGTAACTGTTGTACTTAAATGTCTACTACTATTGCAGTAGTTCTATTGTAATAACAACATAAGCAGCATTTAGATGAATACTAATACACATCTGCTGCTTTTCTCTTGTGTTCTTATAACTATTGTTCCTTAGATAAAGATCCCGCATCTGTACGGCAGTAAGAGGACAAACACATTTCACCAGGGTCTTTATCCTACCTAAACAATGGACATGGTCTAACACCTCACAGGTGGCATTGTAGCGCTTCCGTGGGCAGGACACTGTCATACAGTTAGTGGAGTTTTCACAGCGGTACAGTAACGGGTCCAGCTGCCAGCAGAACTGACAGATGATGGACAGAGAGAAGTTGGTTTGCTGCTGTCCTGACTCTCCCTGCAAATGCAATAAACACCAAGAGCACAGCCTCAATTAAAGCAGCAACACTGTCATTTACTTAGCAAGTTTCTTTTCTGTTACTGACTCCATATAACAATACAGGAGAAGCATATTTAGGTTCTCTTCCTTTGTTTCTCTTTAAAATCTGCTCTTTATCCAAGTATTGCAGGTTTATCAAAAGGAAAAATCTGATACTCACAATGCAGTGAACCCCTTTTTTGGGTTTACAACTGAATGACGTTAGTTTCCCGTATGTGCAGTTGTGTTGATAATTGCAGTGAATACAATCAGCTGGCAGGCGACTACACAGACCACCACTAGGACACTTTGCAGGGTGGTTCTCAACATCTGCAGGAGACACTACAAAACAGCAGACATAAAATTACAAATGACAGCTATGTTTTCCTCATTTTATATATTTATGAAATCAGCAATCACTGCAATGTGAAGTCACAGTTTTGAGGCCATTGGTGGTTTTGTAGTAATCATACAGAAGCTAGCTTGTACTCTTATCAAATTGGGAAAATGTGATTGTGGGAAGTAAATTACGGACACTCTGCCTCACCCAAAGGCCATCAAAGAGTCCTGGAACAAGCCATTTACAACTGATTGCTGTTAAACCCAATCTCTGTATTACAAAAAAAGACATATTGGTACAACATACAAGAGCTATGTTCTCTTTGAGATCTCTCTAATATAATGCAAAGGAAGTAATAATAAATATTGATAATAATCAGAAAATGAATGACTTATGGGAGTTTGCCCAAAGTTCTCCCAATGTCTGTGTGGGTTATTTCCACAAATTCAGGCTTGCCTGCCACTACCCAATGCATGCACCTTGATAAGTTAGTGAGCCTAAATCACACGTTCAGGTGAATGTGAATGGTTGGTTGTCTTTATATAGTACACTGACCATGTGTCAAACTGCCAACATGTCCAGGGTGTAAGCGAGGACAGGCTCATGCCCTCCCACAACCCTCGAGAACATTAAGCAGTTACGGAAAATGACTGGATAAATAATTTATAAAAAAAACTAAGGACATAAAAAAATTATCAGCCTTCTCCAAAAATAACCATCATGTCTCCATCCTTTAATGTTAAGGCAACACATAGTTTATGTTACAAGTAAAAGGAACATCAATGCATTCCAGCTTCATAGTGCCATGTGCTGCATGTACACATATGAGGAAGCAATTTCTAAGGCAACTAGAGCATAACCTGTTATTTCTACTAATCTCTAGTTAAACAACAGACTGTTTTACACCAGAGGCTTGGACTGTCCAGTTTAAAAGAAAAAAAAAAACATGTCACGTTTGTGAATAAGGACCAGGTGCTGTATTGTGTGCATTTACCTGAGGCTGCAGCAGGGACCACTGGTCTAGTGATGACAGGACCATGTTGAGCATCTCTGGTATACGGGGGCTCCTGCCCAACATGTGGGGAGCTCAGGTATCCTGACAAGAACCACATCACTAAATGACTGACAGACCCTAATAAAGGTCACTGATCCATTATTAGGACCCACCAGTTAGAAACATGATATATTGTAATGCATTTCTATATTAACAACAACCATTGGGGTGCAAGGTAAAATAACAATTTCCCAAGTTGTCACTAAAAAGGAACGGAAGGTAGTATAATATGTATCGATATTTGTGACCAATGAATGTGTTGGTTCAGTAGTTTTAGAGCTACAACAAAAACATATAGCTCATGACGTAACACAAAGGTGTTAGTAAGTCAAAAACCGTTGGATCGCTTGTCCTGTATGCCAAGCACAACACCTATATATACAAAAACGCTTCATGTATCTGATAAAAATGTTTCAATCAGTGCGACTCTCTTCAGCTGTTTCCACTGCTAGTCTTGCTAGCTAGCATACAGCCGCTGCTAGCACTGCCAAAGCTAATGCTAACGACGTGAGTGCTAATAAAACTAAACACAAAACATGGGTTGTGTTTAACAACGTGATCCAACATACCATTAACACATTGTAGGACCACATCCATAAGCAATATGATGACAATTCCGTATGTTTTAAGGCATCGTCCCCTGTCCGGTCTCCAGCTTTGACAGATTGTGGCCATTGCTGCTGTGTAGAGCTAACGTTGCGTTCACGGAACGTTGGAAAAAATGTCATGCGTCTTTTACTAGTACACAATCATTGTTATGCGATAGCGTCATTCAGTCCTCACTAAAGTACTTGAATTACTGCAATAAAGCGTCGGATCTAGTCAGTTGTATTCTTTCTTTTGCACAGTTAAAAATTCACCACAACGACCATGATAAATGTAGGGCATAGAAAGACAGGAAAAACCCACTGTGCTAATTATAAAAGCTTCCATGTTCATAACATTAAAATTAGACAAAATGTAATAGATGACTCAATATTGATAGAGAATGTAATAAGTACACACACTGATGGAAAGTAAGTAGTGATATACTAGTCTGGCTTTCAATAACAATAATATCACAATATATTACAAGAGATTTACAAAAATAATGTACTGTATAATAATATATCCTTATATTATGAAACATTATTATATAGTGATAACACAATAAAGAGGAACAGCTTCTGACAAGTCATAAAATCACAATTTGGGACCCCAAATTGCAACATTGCAGTTTATAATTGAGAATGGCATTGGTGTTGTCTTTATTATTCTGTCAACACATCTTTCTTGACCAAAGGAAACACATTTGAGTAGATTACAATTTAAATTGGTGTAGTTATTCACATCAGAATCTGGCCTACACAGGTACATTGGCTTCCCAGTCGATGAGCTCAAAGCAGCTCTTATTTTCAAGTCATCCTGGAGCTGTCAGAACAGTTTTCATACCTCGACTGGCACTTCAGGTATTCTACCATTGTCAGAAAATGAGATCAGTCTGGTGTAAATTCTTTCCAAGTCTCCTGTGTGCTGGTTTTTCTAAGACCATGTTTCTTTCCCTCGATTCAGTTTGAGATAATAAACTTCAAGAGCTTAGGGATTATGTAATTATGGATGATAAATTAAGTGCGTCACAGCTTTCACACAGGATATGATGACTGTATAAGAAGTTACAGATCCTCTGATCGTTCATTAAGCCTCATCACAATGACACGAGCAGCCATTGCTGTAGTAAAGCTCTGGTCTGAATGGAATAGTTTGAAATCAGACTTCCTCACCACCAGCACAAGAGTTATGCATTTTATGTCCACGTATCTTTATTTACCTGTGTGGGGGTGACTTAAAAATCCCAAATATAGACTTGCATGACATCGAAATGCATAAATAAAACAGATGAGAGCCATTTACTACAGTGTAATCTCATTTGATTCCTTTCCATCTGGTAACTGCCATAGTGAATCACCTAATCATACAGGACTGTTAAAATTCACTTTAGTTTCATCATAACTACAATCATCACTTACACAAGTCACATTTGATTATATGTTCCTACCTTGGCTGCATATTCACACTTCTTTGTGGAATGCTGCATAATCAAAACAATTCCATGTTTTATCATGATGCACTTCTCACCCAGACTCGTATCCCCCTTGCTGTGAAAATGTAAAAATAACACACCCACATACAGAAGCTTGCTTTATTTCTGGTGAATACAGTTCAGAGGCTCACAATTAGTCAGTGACACATTTGCATACCCTTCAACATGGAGTTTCCATAAACCGTTAAGTGACTTCTCTTCACATGTACTCACAGTGATGCATACAAAGAGATGCCACAAAATCAAATCAAACCTTTTTTTCCCCACCTTTCCAAGTGCATTTCACAGCTTTACAACTTCATTCCTTTTATTTACTTGCACGATTACCACCGATCGAATTCCCTTTCTGATTTCTATTACCACTTTCATATGGGCCATCACTTGCCCTTTTACAGTTTGTCTGATTGTGTCTGTATAACTCAGGTGATCGAGTCTAATTTGCTCTTTTTCTTGATCAGAATTCCTCCTCGGCGCTTCGACAGCGAGACTGTTTGAGGAGGGTCAGGCGAGCCAACACCTCAGTCACCGACAGCTCTCCATGGACTTTGTTGTCTCTCGTGCGCACGTTGACACCGTTAGTCATCTTCTCTTTTTCTCCGACCACTGTCAAGACACGAGAAAACAACAGCTTGACACAAGCCAAGTCACAAACACACAGCTATGCTGACACGTCCCCTGCTTTCTGCCACTGAATTCAAGCTTGGACATCCCATTGCTTCAAAATTTGAAGAATGGTTTATTTTTGGACTAATGAGACTAAGGACAACGTGTTTGTAATTTTAGGATATTTTTCATGCTGTGGTGTGAAGGCTAATTATGCTAAGAAAATAGCATTGTGATTTAATATTTTTAGACTAGCATCATAAACTGTGCATGTAAGCTGTGTATTTTATGCTTCCACTAACTGAATTGAAGGTCAAAAATAAAAATCATTAACCAGAGTGTTTTCCAAAATGTTCCAGTTTTTACAAAATTTTACATCTTTTATGTTTTATTAATTTACATTAGTATGGTTATGTTTTATTACCTGCATACTATTTAGGTTTAAATCTGTATTTTTTTTTAGGATTTCTGTGTCAGTTTTGAGTACGACTATAAATGACGTGTTGATTTGTGTTTTGTCCTAACTGGCTACTCTTAACTGATAACTTTTTTCATGCCTTAAGCGATGAAATGATCCCTTATAAACACTCGCAGAAATCATGCACATTGTATAATTCCACCAAGACAGAACAGTTGATTACATTACCCGAGACAACGACATGAAACTATTCCCTTTAAAATAGCCCTGAAGGTTATGAAACTGTCCAGGAACACATTAGAACACTAGAAATAACAGATGTCAAATGTAGCTAAAAACAAACCTGTGTTTACACCAGGATGTAAATTCTTACCAAGAATGAAGTTATACTGAGCCAACTGAGCGTTACGAATTTTCTTATTCAGAAGACAGCCAGAGTCCAAGTCAGCATCTGCCATGAAACCTGCTTCTGTGAACTGTTTACACACCTGACACAGAGAAAAACACCTTTATAAAAAAATGGTCATAGACCTTTCAAACTGATAATTACCATCTGATTAAAACTTATTTTTACCATCTTTGCATAATCTTCGAGGGAAGGGTTAACAGGCACTACCATCACCTGACGTGGAGAAATCCAGAGTGGCCTAGTGGAACAACAGATACACTCATAAACATTAAAAACATTTTTTGGAATTGTATATAATCAGACAAGATACTATTACCACCTCCAATTTTCTAGTCAAAAAGCTTTTAAAAAATGGGGGATGTTCAAGTAATGACAGGCAGGTAGGAGGACACAGTAAAAGAATTGGTTAGAATACAGTGCAGTTATATTAATATGCAAATCTAAACAAAGGAAAAATGTTTTTGAGACTTCACATACATCAGAAAGTATGTTCAGTATTGTGCCTAAACTCAGAAAGTCTTGCTTTCAAATGTAAATGAAAGAACAAGTGGTGCCAGGCAGAACAAAACCCACCCCTCGCCAACGTTTTAGCTTTTAATGGGCCTCTTCTTCTCAAAATGTGACACTATGGGTTTGGCCTTTCAAGGTCAAAGGTTATGATGCCATTTTGGAGCCTCTATGTAGTTTCTAACCTGTCAACAATAGTAACCAAGTACTTATCACCACTCTTTATGGAGTTATGACCTTTTAAAATCATGTGACCTTGATTCTGACCTTTCAAGGTCACTCAAGGTTAAAGGTAGCCTGGCCGCGCCAAACCCCTACAGCAAAGCTGTGCCGGGGTCTGGAGTCGCTGGGAAGCAGTGTGTGCTGGATCAACGGTTTCCTCCGCACTCAACGCAACGCAATAGGATGGCGAACAACCAATCAGAGCGATGAGGAATGATTACGTACTGCAGCGCGACAGGAAGTACATGGTAGAGTGTAGGCAGTAGAAGCACAGAGGCCAGCGAGCGAGCGTATTCTCTACTACGGGCTAATGTCAGAGTGAGAGGAAAGAATTATTATTTTTTTCGCCTTTTTGCCGACTAGCACTCCAATCTGCTAATGTAGAGACTGCACGCGAACTACGTGAACATGGAAGTGAATGATTTTTGCAACAAAAATATGCGAATATCTGGCGTGATTTCTAATTCATCACTTATCTTTGACGGCCAGAAAGAAAAACAAACAATTGCTGACAGATTAATGCGGGTTGGCGTGTCGGTGTTGAAAAAACAGACAAAATCGAACAGAATTTGTAGGGCTTGTCTGCGGTTACTAACGAGAATCGAACAGGACCTGCCGGTGTTCCGAAGATGGGTGCAGGACGAGGAAGCATCCACCACCGCGACTTCAGATACCTCTGGTTCTACACAAAAACGTGACCGTGCGCCGACTCCATCCAAAACACCAAGGGCATTGAAAAAGGTCTGTTATAAACAAGCAAGTCCGGGAAAAGGGGATCGTGTCAACATCGCCCAGGTATGTTTGCATTGTGACATTTGTTTATCGTACAGTAACTGTGGAGATATTAAATTTGCTTTTCATTAGACCTACAGATGTTGCCCATTTCTCAACATTGTCATTAGACGAGCGTTCTCCTTACTCTGTAGCCTCCAAAATGACCATATATCGTGCTGAAATCTGCATTGCTTGATCTGAAACATAATGATAGCATAGGAGTCTAAACAGAGTTTAGACTCCGGTTTAGGTAGGTCCTACCTAAACCGTCTCTGGTGTAAATACACCCTAAACAAAGCTATAACCTACCGATAGTCCTCAGCGTGTCTCTCATGCCTCTTTGCCATGCCTATTAGATAACTTTGGAACTTTGTCAGCTATGTTGCTTGGTCTTCATGACATTTAGCCTTGTGAAAAGATGATAATGATGCAGTGGATGTTCAGAATTCTGCCTCCTGGCCCAGATGAGCCTGACATTTCAGCTCCTCCTGTGTTCATGTCACACAGGAGGAAGTTGAGTTTATTTTCTGTCCAAACCTTTCCTAAATTTATACTGAAATTGGTTGTGTACATTTTTAAATGTTTTTGAATTTTTGAAATTTTACCAAAAATAGAAAAAAGTCTTTCAAACTGCATTGTACTTTTCATTACATTACTTAACTAAATTATTTTTGACAGTATTTGGCGTACTTTGACAGTACTTGGCATACATACAAGAACAACATTTACAGGAAGTAACATTTCAGTCAGTGACTCTTACTTTTACCAAAGTCATTTTTGGAGGGGTACCCATAGTTTTACATGAATATGAGATTTCAATACTTTATACAACACTGCTTCTTGGTAGTCAGCCCCCACCCCCGGTTGAGGGTGAGATGCTGCTGCACAGATTATTAACATAATACATATTGATATTTCTGACTTCTTGTACTTCTTTCAGGTCATTTCTGATCAAAAGGTGCACAAATCTGAGAATGCTTTGTTGGTGAAACATATCATGAACCAAAAATGGAAAGCAGCGGCCAAACTAATCACGAAGCACGAGGAGCTTTCACAGGAAGTGAAGGCCAGCATCCTTAAAGTCATTGAAAGTGAATCCAGAGCACTCTGCGACCCCAGCAAGAAATGCATGTTGTGGAGGTCTTCACCAGAAGATTTGAGTTCGTTCTCATTTAGCAGCCTGGAGTCAGACCTGCAGCGCCTCTCACCACTCCTCTTGTCCATCTTCACCACCATCACAAAAAACTCACGTTTTGTCACCTGTGCTGCTGCTGCAATTGCATTAAGAGGAAGAGAAAACCGCCTGTCTGGGTTCGCTTACTACATCAACTGCATTCTGCAATATGGGGGTGCAAAGAAAGCAGTGTTTGAAAGGCTCAGCAAGTTTGCCATTTCAACAACATACAAGAATGCTATTGGAAAGCAGAAGGAATTGGCAAACAATTGTGGATCTGGTCTTTGGTCCTTGAAGAGGCGAAACGAAGAATTCCTGGCAATGGAAGCTGGGTGTCAGCCTGTCAGAGAAGAGCAGGACAAAACCTCCATAGATGCCTGGACGGACTCTGATATGATACCCGGTTATGTGTTCCTAAGTATGGAAAACCTTACAATATCAGGTGAGTTGTAAAATACATACACACACACCCACACACAGCGTCATGTACATGACATGTGTGGGGTTCTGTTGTCTTATGTGTACATGTCTTTAATGTTTTAAAGCAGAATTGGCTGAAAGCTGTGCCACAGACCAGGCCACATCAGGGAAAGGGATCACATCTGAGCTGGCTGAAAGCATCACGGAGCAGGCAAGATCAGATAAAGAGGTTAGGACCTCATCAGAGATGCCGTGGACCAGAGTTCTGGACATGATGTGAGGATCATATCCCAGTCGTTGGTGGAGAAGTGCTCAACTACACCACATACTTATTCCATCATCTTTGATAATTTAGATTTTTTCATGCACACACACCACCAGTCCACCCTACGCAGTAACAAGTCAATTCATTGGATACACCACATCGCTGTCCAGGACCGTGTCCCCATTTATCACCTGGCTAATGACAAACCAATTGGAAATCTTCTGGACTATGACCTGAATGTGTCACTCCCTAGCCAGACTGAACAAATGGAGATGCGAAGAGGGTTCATTGTGTTCACCAGCCGGATCCTGTCTAGCTATCTGTCTGTATTCAAGCCATTCTACAATGTGGTTTTACAACACATACCACATCAGTATTCAGCAGAAATGGCGCAGCATTCCACTGATGTAAGAACTTAAAACAATACATAAACACCTACACCATAAAATGTCAGTGTAGTGAAAGTAATTGTGTCTCTGTTTACCTCTACAGTACCCATTAGGACTGCTTTTCAAAGATGAAAACAAATCTGCCGATTTGGCAGAAGTACTTCATCACTTTCAGAACACGTAAGCATGAAGGAGGGTCACAAAATGCTTTTCAGTGTAATAACTGAGCAGAATATACAAACAAGTTCTTTTGTCTCAATTGTAGGTATGTACCAAAACAGCCTGATGGGATTTCAACCATTTTGGTTGGAGGTGACAGGCTTTCCGAAGCAAATAGCAGAAACCTGCAGTGGGCCTATGCCAGTGGTCTGAATACGGAGGAGCGATTGGATGGCATGGAATTCATGTTTGAGGACTGGCATGCGATTAGGATGCTATTTCAAGTGAGTAATGCATCAGATTGTGACGTGTTTGCTGAAACTGTTATATTCAGTTCATTCATTATTTAATTTAAGACAGTAGGTCATAGTTGAAGAGTGTTGTACTGCTATTAAAAACGCAGTATTCCCTTAAATTTGTAATACAGTTGCAAAGTTTTTGTCTTGGAATCTGGACACCCATTGTGGAAGGAAGTTTATTTTACCAATCTTTACACTGTCCCTGGTTTTACTAGTTTCTTTTTTTTGTCTTTTTTTCCTTTTGTGAACTCAGATCCACTACAAAGTGTTCTTCAGTGAGAAATCTGCGAAGGACCATGGGACTCTTTACGCCAACATGACAAAGTTGAGGTAAAGCTGCTTTGTTTAAAAAGTGTCAGCCAAATGTAATGTAAATGTAATGTTGTGACACGATGAATGAATATATGACACAACATGAATTACTATTTATTTATTTTTACTATTTATATATTTACTATTTATTTATTTTTTATATTCTGAAATTAATTTGAAATCAGCAGAAATAAATTTGATGTTGCCGGCAAATTTCATTTAATTTGCTGACAGTGCTTCCTGCAGTCTTCTAATGGAATTGGGTGGGTCATCATGGAAAGCCCATCCCTGGAATGTGGTTTGTATTTTCACATACTTTCTCAGAATGTGATATTTGTGTTGTTTGACATATGAAAGGTGGTGTGAGAGATTACTAACACATTTTTACATTTGTATGTGAGTGTATGAGAGTGTGCTTGTGATTAAATCCTCACACACCTATTCAAAGAATGCTTCTGACTGCTGGGTCGATTTCCTGGTCTCTTGACTCAGAGGTTTAAGTATTCTCTGTTGGTGTATAGTGGTGGCTGGTTCGAACACCAAGAGTGACGGTAAAATTTCTTTGTATGACAGGTGCAGCAATGCGAAACAGGGTCCCAAGGCTGCCTACAACACATACAAACATTTTGTCATCACAGACACTACTGCGCTGCTTCTGACGGCTGCCATGGAGCACTTTGGCCTGAAGGATATCGAAGGTACATAAATAGGGTGTTTTGAAATGGGACAGCAGTGCTTTAAAACTGAACTGTTTGGGTATAGGGAAGAATGTAAACCTTTGCTTTTGTTTGTGTTTTTCCTTCCATGTGACTTAGAAATCCCGGAATCGTTTGTTCCTGAGGACATTGCATCAGGATCAACAGATACCAGGCGAACATGGTTGCATGCCAAATCTGCTGAGGTGGTCGATAAGTACATCCTGCTTGGGGGTGTGGTTGAGGCCATGACTGGTCCCGAAACATTGCCTGATACATCACTCAACAAAGACCACAAACTGGAACATACCTTGGCGCGTCTCAGCTTCAGCTTTTTCCTTTTGGACATGCTGGATGCTGTGAAAGAGGGTGACGGAGAACGACTGATGAGGCTGTACAAAGTAGCTCTGCTCTACTACAAAGCCTTTGCGCACAGCCACTATGCATACAGTACTTTACTCCTGACACTTCAGGTGAATGCGTGCCTGACCCCTCGAATGTCGCACAGCGTGACCTGGAACAGGTTTTGGAGCACTAGGGGAGGGAATGGAGGCAACATCCCCTTAGACCTTCATTTAGAACATCTTAACAACTTCCTGAAGTCTTTCTTGAAGGGTCAGGGTCCAAACCTGTCTGAAGAGTCTGCTAGCTGGGTCAGCAAGGCCATAGGTGTTTTTAAAGAGATAATGGACAAAGTTGATACTGAACTGGGTGTGAAAAAGCCAAGTGGCATCCATCGTGCTCAGCAGCAGACACAGGATATATTGACTCTGATTAATGTTTACAGGGTGGGTCAACTGTTGTCAAAGATACCTGGAAGGGAATTTAGGGCTTTCCCGAAGTTTGACAGCAATCTGTTGCACAAAATGAAAAAAAAAGAAATGTGGGAGTGGATGAGGCTCAAACTGAAAGAGTGGAGAAAACTGAAAAAATAAATCTCACTCATTGGTAGTCTTTCTGCTCTTTACCATGCATTCAGTTTGTCAAAATATTGTCTAGACTGTTACAGGCCTCTTCTAACAGGCATATTTAATTACACTTAATTACTACAATTTTTCGGGGTTTACTGCGAGTATCTCGACTTGTGGTTACAAAAACATGTTTAAACTCAATTGAACCAGCCAGTTCCAACCCAGTCACCTTAAAGCATATTGTATGTAACATTGTCACTTGTCAGAATTTTTTTTTTTTTTACTTTGTATCTACAGTATTTGACTACCAGTTACCATTTCACAATCAAGAATATCTTGCATTGCTTTTCTTAATACTATTTGACTACTGATTTCCATTTTTAAATCCTGGGTATGTTGCTTTTTTATGTCCCATTGTAATTGATATGTACATTTTTAAGTACACAACTAATTCACCCTTTTTCTGTAAATGTAAATTTGAAATAAACACTTAAACAAGAATTGAGATTCTTCAATTTTATTTACAGGCAGTCATCTGACATAAGTATTCAGGCAGTACTTTCAAAGATGTAAGAAGTATGTACAATGGTCATATGAAATGACTAACAAATGTTTCAGTCTGTACTCAACTGTGACACCCCAGATTCTAGGCTGCTCCATTGGGACAAGGCGTTTGCATCAGAGTCAAAGTAACCTGTGTAGTCTTGGTCTGGCACCATAGTTTCCTCCACAGGCAGATTAACTTCAGTGTATTCAAAATCCCCAAAGACATTAAAAATAATGCTGAGAATTTCCTGTCCGTGCCTTTTACTGAACACCGGTAGGTTGTCCATTATGAATGGGAGATCAAATATATCAGTGCACCGCTCAAGAACACAGTCTATCAGCTCGTTACTAAAACCAGTGCAGTCGCTGCTGTTGGTGTACAGAGGCATGTTCTGGACTAAGCTGTGTTTGTACCTGTACAGAGTCTCTCTAATCGTCTGTCTTTGATCCTCTGTAACTTCTCTGCTTTTGACAATGGCATGAGTGTTCTGTTGAGGCAGTTCGTAATCAGGTATTGCCACGTCACAACTGGGAGAGCTGCATGAACAAACAGAGTGGCAGTATGAGCAGCACAAATGGCCCGGCAGAACACTCTCAGTGTTTTGTTCGAAATGTGAGAATAAGGCCTTCCTAAGGCAACTAGTGATGCCCTTCTTCACCAGTGTCTTAACGCCCTCATTCACTCTTGCTTCATGCTTCAATTTGTAAATTATGGCATGTGCTGGAGAACCATCTCGCCCGGCCCTGCCCACCTCCTGTACAATGGCCTCCACATCCTCAGGTGAGCCATACATCACGACATGTGATATGTTAGGAAAGTTCAGTCCCATTCCCAGAGCTGTGGAGGCTACAACCACTCTGCATGAACCATTGCCATGAAATGATTCCAGTACTGTGATCTTGTGATGGGGAAGTGTATGGTTGTGAAACATGCCAATGAGTCGGTTTTCTGCCCTGTGTTCTGGATCCCGATCCACCCAGCTGTCCTCACCAAGTTCATACTGTAGGTGACAGAACACCTTCCCGCACAAAGGCAATGTACGGCAGTAGATGATTATTGGTGCCATTGTTGGACCCTTCTCTTTAACTGCCCTCACAATCCAGTTTAGACACTCCATGCTATCTGAAGACACTGTAGACAGTCCAAGCCTTATGTTTTTCCTGTTTGGGCCTATGATTACTTCGGTGGCATTCTCCAAATGTAACTGCCTTTCGACAACAGCTTACGAGTCCAGGTCTGCCGTTGCTGTCAAGGCCAGAATAGGTGTACCTGGAGGATAAAGGTAAATGCATTGGCATCAACAGTACAATACATTTTCATTAAAGTAAGCCATTAAAAAAAAAAAAAACTCCAACCAAATATGTGAGGTGAAGTCACACAGGGTTGTGGAGGGTCTGGCTTGCCAGCAGAGGTGTCAAAAGTAAAAAAAAAAAAAAACAAAAAAAAAAATTAAGTTTACGTCCAGCATATGAAACATATCTGAGTAAAAAGAAGACCTGTGT
>JAPTYR010000018.1:18622625-18636102 GCA_029814505.1 Siphamia roseigaster | reverse complement strand
CACACACACACACACACACTATTCTGAGAAAAAGTCTGACTTCTATCTCAGAATTCATTTTGTAACAACAATAATAATAATAATAATAATAATGATAGTAATAATAATAATATAGGACCTGATTATAATAATATATATATAATTTTTCCCCAGTGGCCCTAATCCTTTATTTAAATGTAGGTCCTTTTTTGCAAGGTGTGTATTGTTAATAAGATTAGACTAATTCTGTCGCTGTACTCTTACCACAGAATGACATTATTTTCCTCGTTTGGAATGCTGTGCTATATTATTTTACATTTCTTAAATACTAATGACTTCTGTGTCCCATTACCTATCCTGTCATCAGTTTTCCTCTGTGGTGAGGCATGTATCCCGTGGTGTATTAATGTCTCCACCTGGTGTTCAAGCTGTAGTACATTCAAGACCGCTGACAGAAGAAACTGATCTACAATGCCTCCAGAATAAAATCACTAAAACCAAGTTGGAGTCACGAATAAAGAAAAATGAAGTAAAAAAATTCTGGTTGGCTGTAGTTTCCTACATATAGTCTTGAGTACAAATGTGAAATACTGAGAATTGATGACAGCATGGGTTTTAGAAGGAATGTTGGGTTCAGAAGGAATGTTTACGTTTCAGACCTATCACTTCTACTCCAAAACAATGTCTGCTCATTACAGTGTTTTCACTTTACAGGTTCTGTCTTTTAGAATATTTAAAAATATATTGTTTAAATGTACATAAACCTCAGAATAACACTATAATAACACTTTATCATATACATTGAAAACATCAGCTAATCAACACTTTTGTCACTGCTTTAGCAGCTAATTTTTATTAAATATATAGTATTTAGTACATTTATTTATAAAATGTAGACCAGTGTCACTAGATCACAGCTAAACAAGAAAAACTATTATATCAGATGAAACAGAAAATGAAAACCGATACCCTTTTAAAATTACTTTTAACTATGGTTTTTACCCATTTTTGTCAATTTAAACATTTTTTTCACAATTCACGTGGAGTGACTTTATGAATTTACACTTCTACATGAAAACAATCAACTCACCAGAACTTTTGTAATTTGTTTTCCAATTCATCTTATTAAAATTTCATACTTGATTAATACTTTAATAATTAAAATATGTAGAATTTAGCACATTTAATATCTGAGGCAGTTAATAAAAAAAGAAGGCCAGTGTGATCAGAGAGTGAAAAAACTCACCCAGAATAGAGACGGATTCATATAGTCCTAAAAATAAGTTTATTGCAGTTGAAACTCAAAAATCACTCAAGTACTTTCAGAGACGGAATGATAGAGATACTGTAAAACAAATCAACAAATCAACAGCAAGAAGAAACAGCGTGTCTTGGCAGCCATTTCCTGAAATATTTGGTCCACAGGATGACAACACAAAAATACATTTGTCTATAATTATTATTGAGTTATTATTAGTTACACACGCATACAAAGCAAAACACTTGCTTTATGGCTTCAGTTCCACCCATTAATATTGTTTCAACTGGCTTTATCTTAAAATGACTTATTGCAACTCTTCCTCTGCTTCATATTAGAATTCTACGAATGTGTTGTTCATTTTTCACATGACATCAACCACTGTACTAATAATATTAAAGTGTTGTTTTAGTCATTCAGTGATGTTGAACCTACAATAAGGAGGTCACCACTCATCTTGGAGAATAAGTAGAATGCTATTAAGTTTCTTCTTAAATATAGAGTAGACATTGTTTGTATGTGAAATTAATATTGTATAAGAACCAAAAGGACTGGTTTTGGTAATAAAGCAGTAATCAAAATGGGGACAGATGTGAGATCGAAGCTGACGCCACCTTCAGCACCTCTGCTACATGAAATCAAACACCGGCAGAGTGTTGCGTCTATGAATGTAACACAACACCAATGACATCCTCTCTGAATTCACCCAAGTCTCGCTTTACATTTGGCTAGAAAGCAACACAGACCGTACACTGAGTTACGCAGTTAAGCCCACAGCGACTTTGTGCCGACCAGCACTTTCAGCCACGGGACCAGATTTTTACGAAGACACTACTTGACATGTCACATCAGCTAAACAACACGAATCCACCAGCACAAAACATCACCACTGAGACACAGTAGTCAATGAGAGCGAGGAGGGGGTAAAGGTCATGTGACGGTCGACAGCACTACAAGACCTGGTGTGTTGATGAGAAACGGCCTGATGCTGACGGCACAGGCAAACAGCTGATACATTTACATGTTATAGAACATAAATATTTGTATATGGACTTAGCTGGATTTATACACACACCGCAGTTACACTGTTTGACATTATTTGTGCCATTTCCTTTATGTTAGTTGGATTATTTTCAGCAAAGGCTTTGGCATACAACTTCTATGACATTTACATTTCTCCGAGCAGCTTTATGAGCAGCTTTTTTTTTTTTTTTAATTTTATTTTTCATGTTTTTTTTTTAATCTTGATGCAGCACAAACACAGTTCGGCTCCCTAGATGATATTAATACAGGATAAATTTAGGAGCACTGTTACTTTACACCTCACTGTATATAAGTACAACACAGAAAAGGTAACAAATGAATCCTAATTTATGCCACAAAAAAGTGCTGCAGAAACAACCAAGAGGGCATGAATTTGCTGGAAGTAGCTTAAAGATCTTTGAGCTCTGTAGAAAACAACCTTGTACAGACGTCCAAGGCACAATGAAGTATGGAAAAGAAAAATCTCCATGATATGTGTATAGAAAGAGATTAAACCGACAAGTGCCAATGTTAGCAAACTGCTTTCAACAAAGATCAACCTTATTTGTTGTTCTGACTGTGTATTGCCCATTTCATGAATCGCTATATCACTTTGTGCTTTTGCATGTGGAATAGAAAGAAAGGACTGCTTTACATTTGTTCCCAAAGAAAATTGACAAAAGCCCCAACTTCAACATAACACACTAATGACCTCTTCACATGAGTCACTCTAGCAAGGTTTTCTACTTCAACCCAACAACTGGTTCAGCAGTAAACTCAGCAAGGAGTGAATTCACCTGTGAAATCAGTTGTTATGTGAAGAATTTAATGCCTCCACACACTTATGGGTCTACTGCTGCGGGGTTTATGATACTGTGTTAACACTGGTCTTGTGAGGTACAGAGAGAAAAGGAAGGTAGGGAACTATAACAAATAAGGAATTAAATGAACCACTTTCCTCAGAGAAATAGTTGCTCTGAAGGTATAAATAATCTCACTGATTACATCTGAGTGAAAAGAGCCAATTAAACAGTTTTTTAGAGTGAACAAGCAGCTTAATGACGGCCTTACATTACAACATTCAAGTGACTGATGAAGGCTGTTAAAAGGTCAGCAGATAAACTGACTAATCAAGCTCAACAGCCACAACTAACATTTTAATTAGAGTTATTCTTTCCAGTAAGTAGACACACCCCACATTTCATTATTTCTGTAAACGTCTTTGTATTTCCTTTTTCCTGTGTGGCTTTTGTCTATCTTTGCACAGCTAGAAAAACTGTTATTATGTGGCTCAGCCAACTGGCATTCCACTCAGGCAACAAGAATATTTCTACCTTCAGAGTGGCTCTGTCTCAGAAAAAATATTTGTACAAGTAAATCTCTAATCTCCAGAGACTTAGAGTTGGCTAGATCACATGAGACTGCAATTCTCCGTCTGCTTTTTCAGATCTTCCAGTGTGGCCTGGGCTTTGTCTTTCAGCTGGTCGATGTCCACGTTCTGGATGTTGGACAGCTGGCCCAGCACTGACTGCTTATGAGTTTCCTCCTGGTTGTCCTCAGCAATCATCTTGGCCAGCTCTGTGGGCAACACCACGTCATCTCCTGCCTGCTGAATCTGCGTCTCATCAGTTTCATTCTGAGGTGGACGTACACATGCAACAGATACACATTAAGGGAAGCTTTTTAATGATATCATCACTGTATAAAATGTAGTGTTTTAACACATAAAAACCCAGTGCTGCTGTTATCTCTCTATTTATCCTTTCTTAAGTAATTTATCACCATTTTTTATGATGTTATCCTCTTTATTTTGCATTGTTTTAGGGAAAATCAGGTGTTTTTCTTTCTTTAATTTACTGGTTGTGTTAAAGCTCAGATTAAAGGTGTTATCTGAGACAATGGAATCTGAGGAAAAAGTTACTTTTCAAGCAAAATATTTAATTAACCAAGGATAAAACCAAGTGTGTCATCCACTGTCATTGATCCAGCTCCATGGGAATGCTAGATATTCAAGTGAATAGATATTCCTGGTGAATCAAAGTGGTAGAAAATGACTGTGTTGCCAGGTTCACTACTTTGCCTCTAAATGGGCTATACCTGATGACCATGAAAAGATGACCGACTGCATTGTACACCAATGATTTAAATGTTTTGACAGGATTAGTGGATCAACAGTTGTTAAACATTTTACATTAGTCGATGCTTTCAGTCGTCAGTGGCTGTTTGGGTCTTTATGGGTTAAAATAAAAACATTTGGAGAATTGAACTGGTTTACCTTTGGTAGTCTATACTTTTCACGGAAATGACTTCTAACTGTAGCTCTCTCAGCTTTCTTTTGAGCAAAACTGGCTTCTCGTTCTTGTCTGCAAAAAAGAAAAAAACAATATTTTTTTTGGGCACAGTACTCAAAACTTCCATGATTGTGTAAAATGTTATTTTAGCCTGTATCTAAAGACAGTCTGGAAATAATGTCTACACCCTGATAATCCGACGGGGATCATCAAATGCAAAGTTGGAATATCCTCTAAAATATGAATAAATTCAGTTTCAGTTTGTTAACGTTGAAAAAAACCGAAAAACAGCCAATTTTGTGGCATATCTGCTTTGAGAACATAAGGTAGAACATAACACATGGCATAAGGCTGCTTGTGATATAAGTAAAAATCAGTGATACAGCTCTTTCATGAAGCATCACCACATTTCCTCTTAATTGTAAACAAAGTGAAATACCAACAGACGGTTGGAGAAAAAGCAGAAGGAGATGTTCATGTTCAGGAGCCCCAGATGCAGCTTCCTGTCAGTCCAGCATTCCTTTGAGGGATTCGTCCTCGAGGGATGTGGACTGCTCATCGTAGCCTACTAACTGCAGACACGTTACCACTCCCCCACTTTCACAGCTGTCACCCATCCCATACATACCCACCCAACTTAGCTCTGCAGAATTAGGCTCACGTTATGTGGCAGACTTTGTTGTGGTGTTTTCATCTTTTAATCCTGAATACCCTCAAATAAGCTTATGAAATATCTAGCATGGATTATTAAAAAAATAAAACGTAGACTTCGAAATTAAAGATCGACAGACGTGCTTTGTGTTTGATGTACTATTAGTCGTAGGCGTTCTTTTGTATCATAAATATCTTGATTGGGTGGACACGTGAGACACATTTTCATATGAACAGATGATGTGTTCCACTAATCTTCTGAGATGTACTGAAAGAGTTTTTCTGTCTTGGACAAAAAAAAAAAGTCAAGAAGTGTCCATTGAATTCTGTTGGAATACTGTCATATGATCCCAAAGCATGTTGGTGGTCCTGGCCCATAGTGTGTGATGCTCCCAGCAGAGGGCATGCTTTGAGCTGCTGACAGTGTTCGCTTCACTCAGTGTCAGTGACATATTTATGGCCACAGTGACGTGAGCAATTATCCAATGTAATTTGCTAAATTTACTGAAATGCCTCAAACATAATGAGTCACTGACATGACATAATGCTACACAGATTTGCTTGCGTGCCTTTTGCAGTGACTAAAACCCACTTTTAAGAACATAACATATTACAGTTCCAAGACAGTGGCCGCCTAGAAGGATCAAATCAGCGGCATCGTCTACAGGAAAGTAAACAGTGGCGGGCTGCGGGCCTGGGTTACAAACTGTTTGTACCCAGTGTGTCAGAGGAAGGTCACTTTATCTGGAGATGCTGCATTCTGTCTGCATGAGTCTGAGTTCACTTTGGATTAACATGAAGACGCCAAACAGTAGACAGTGCACGGCCCATGCAGCGCACTCACAGCCAATGAACAAAGCTTTGTGACTTCCCATCTCAAGGGCATCAGATGACCAGTTGTCACTGTGGCCCCAGTGCTGAGGGTGATAACGTCTACATGTGACATGCTGTGTGAGAGACCCACCCCCAACCTTATTCTGCTCTATGTGAACAGTATGGGTTTCTGGGTGATCTATGCTCATGGTTTACACCTCTGACTAATAACTCACTTCCACTGAAGGTCACATTATGATGGCAGAGCGTTAAGCATCTCGTCATGCCTCCTGTGGAGCTCAGTGGGCTGATCTCTGAGTTAATGCTGCCAGAGTAAGGAGTTAAGATTTCACTTCCCACTCTTGCTTAAAATGCTCACACATGGTACTGTGAGACACTTTGCTGTAAATTCTTCACCAAATGTGTGAGTTTTGATGGAAAAGTATGTCAGGGATTGGAAACAATTTGATGAATTGGGGTTTTTTTTTTGTTTGTTTTTTGCAAGAATCCTTGAGTGTGATGTAGCTGTGCATGTGTTGAATTAAAAGAAACTCAAGCTAAGTCAGAATCTGCAGACTTCACTACAATAATTCAATGCTTTATTACATGTTTTGAACTCATTTCAACTATAGAGGATGTGATGTGGAGTCCACAGCCTCTGTCTTCTGGGTGAACTCTGCCAAATGACCTTGTTTTGAAAGCTGATGAGCTGAAGGACTTGTACTCTCCTTCATCTCCACAGGGGATAAATGTCCTATCAAAAACATCTAAATAATTATAAGTTTGATCAACATTTAAGAACTCACATATTTTGAGCCAAAACTGAACAGGGTGCCCAAACACTCATAAAGGGAACATGGCTGTAAATGTAAACTGTAAATGTACAAATCAAGTTTAGAGTCTAATCAGGAATGTCATAAAGGTTAATGCAACCACTTCTGGAATTTCTAAATGGATTATTAGTTCAATTTGTTTGCAGGTATAATGATGATTAATGACTGAATGGTGATTAATACAAATATTTGACTCATAAATCAAGTCAATTATTTATTTTTTTTTGCCGTTGATGTGTTTGGTTTTTGATAATTACGAAGCCACAGCTTTACTTTACACACAGTATTTACCACAGTCTGATTCATTACTCAGTCGCATTTGCCCCAGGCACGAATCCCTGTAGACATTTCCGTGGAAGAATGATTCCAGGAATCCCAAATTAAAACCGGCTCTACATAATTTGCTGAAGCTAAGAGACAGAGAGCTCCCTGGGCGAGAGGAGCAGCTGTGTGTGAAGCGCTCGTATTATTGCATTGGTGCGTAAAAAAGCGCGCGGCGCACCGGGAGCTCTCTGCTATTTACTCACAAAATAACGTTTCAATACGATACTGTTTGACCACTTTCCAAAAGGCTTTCATTAGAATTTCAAAATCACAAGCTTCAATCAGTGCCTTACTTTTCCTCCTCTAACTGTTGCTGATATTGTTCAAATTCCTCCTGTGTCATCCCCTGCGCCGCGGCGTCCGATTTCTCTCCTTCTGATTTCTCCTCCGTCAGTCCTCCTGTCAGGTTCTTCAGCTGTCCTCCCACCATGTGTTTGACCATGAAAGCCATGCTTGCGCCTTGGAGAGTCCTCTATTTCGGCTAAGAAGTTGAAGGCTTGGTGCACTCTTGGATGGAGCGGTGGACAAATATCCGACAGATGATGCTTAAACCAGACGTCTGGACGCGTTACACAAGAGCATCTAAGTTTCAAAAGCTCGCTGGGAGCAATTAAACCGGAAATAAAGTGAGATTAGTCCCAACAGCGCGTCGGAAGCTGGCAGTTTCAGCACCAGTGGCCGTGGACAGCTCCGCGCCGTGAAGGATGGAGAGGAGCTGCTCAGTTATGAGTCAACAAGTTTGGCGGTGAACTCTACCAATCCTGTGACTCCGTCCGCAACCACCACTCCCTCCACCCAATCCCAGGCACTGCCGGACTGGGTGTGCGCTTGCACGGCGCGCGTCTACATCGTGGGCTGCACGGGATCCCGTGATTCGCCGTCTGATTATAACTCAGGATGGAGTCAGACGGCAGTCCGGGGAGGAGGACAAACAACACGTGACGAGCCTCAGCAGCGTCTCCTGGCTGTTTTGGTGACTCTGTCTCACTCAGGGTCATCTGTGCGCTGGAGCCTGCAACACAGTTTGTCAACACACAAAGAGCCGCCTAATTGCAAATTAGTCAAATGCCTGTCTATTAAGCCCTGACAAGAGTTCAGTTTATTGGCCTAATAGCTTCTAAATGATGAGCGTGCTGTCTTCTCCAGTGTTTGATGTGCAGGAAGGCGCACATTTCCACGAAATGAGGGGCGGATCAAAGGATGGAGCGTCTGTTCAGCGCAGCCTTCAGATGGAGCAGATACTTTAATGCCCCTGTACATATTCATAGACCTAGCAGCACATGCAGATAGAGACGTCCTACGCATGTGTCTGTAGTAGCCATGAGTGACAGTATAATATAATTTCCCAAGGCTTAATTGACTTCCTATAGGATTTTCCTGTCATGTTACAGCTTGTGCGTCCGAGGGAGGGGTGAACAGTTCAGCCACCAGAGAAGATTACTTAGGTCGGGTGCTTCTGGATGGATGACACTATGAGGCAGTGTTTAGTTGGAAAGCCTTTACTGCTAAAAATACATCATGCATGTGTGTTTGTGAGGAATATTTTAAACATCTTCCTCTCTGTGTGTGAGACTCTTGACATCCAAAGTGTGAAAAAGGACTTTGATCACAAGTCAACAACTTCAGCGAACTGATCCTCGCAGCAGTCTGACACCAAGACTGGCCTACTTTTCCGGTCCCTGTGGATCAGGAGCGACAGAACACGTCTCAGTGTGTCTTTTTGTCACAGGCTTAGTGAGGCCCTGGTAGCCTACCTGCTTGCTTTAAAAATCTCCTTCAAACTTCAAAGCTGCCACCGCTGAATAGATGGAAACGTAACACAGTGAATGAGATCAAACTGTAATCTCTGTGAAATTGAATAAAAAGAAAGAATTTGCCTAACCAGCATGTTTCAACATCAAATTATATCCCTGTGCTTTTGATATTCACACCCATGGGATCTGTTCCCAGCCCAGGTCTCACTCACTTTTTTTATGGATTATCACTGAGCTCTGACTACAGGTGCTCCAGCAGGTATGAGCAGCAGGAGGTTATAATCCAAGATGATGTATATTGCACAGTACACACAAACACACACAGGCTTAATTACGAACCACACATTCAGTTGTTTGTTGCGTATGCATGTCAGCTGTTTTTACATTTTATCCTCTATGAACCAAAAATAACCCATTTTCATATACGTCTGTGCAGTTTCAGGTTTTTTCTACACTTAAATGTGTCAAGCTGCTAGTATTTCCTAAACAGTAAATGTTGTTGGCATAAGGATGTGTATGTTATTAAAATGACTACACAAAACGGTACTTTTGGAGAATTTGTCTTGCAAGACCAAACATCACTAAACAGCAGGTACATTTGTGACAAGACAATATTGCATTGAAATACAAGCATCACAGGAACACATTTACCTCAAAGCATTTGATTTTAAAGTGAGTTTGGCTAATTTGTCATTGTACTGTAAACATGAACAGTAAAGCATATACTGTACTATACAAGCTTAGCCCTCACACAGATGTTTACAGACCATGCATGGCTGCATGGCTGCACACAGACCTGGCACGTTACTACACTCTACTGCATAAACATCTGTGTTTAGCCTTTAGAAATGTCCTGCTTCCCAGTCTAATATTTTATTGATGGCGGTAAATTATGATATATTGAACAAAAACAATGATGCAGAATGATTGGAAAAATGAAGATTAGAAATTCTAAATATTTGGTATTTGAATCGTAAAGACATTTTGTGCCAAAACTGCAAAAGGTTACATAAGCACAACATCCTGGTTGTCGTGAGGCAGGAATGATCCTGTGTGAGTCAACGTTAACTGAAAGCATCATGCTGGCTCCCACCCAGTCTTATTCCCAGGGTGGTTATACTTCATCTTCTGGGATTATAAGCCAGTGTGTGGGATCAGGAGAGATGGTTTTACCAACACCTTAACTCACACTCACTGATTCTCAACATCCAAGTGTTACACTGTTGTTCCTTTAGACATGGGATGCAATTTAGGAAATGACTGTGCCCTGTGGCAAACCATAGATACACAGGTGGAGATGGCAGTGTTAGTGAGTTAAGGGTGTAAAGCAGTGTGTGGTATGATCACAAAATATCTCACAAACCCCATTTTGAAGTGAAAAGTGCTCTATATTGTTGGGGACAGGAGGAGTTTTTGTACTACGCAAATGTAAGTGACCATAATTTAGTGAGGTTTTTACTTTGAACTGCTTTGAGTTTTGACCAGAGATTGAACAGACAGGTGGGGTCACAGCAGCATGGTACCACATGTGGTGAGGCAGTCACCCAGGGAGAAGTGGTTTGATGCCCTGCAGGCTGTCTAGGAGGTGTTGAACTACACCACATGTCAGCACAGCAACTGTCCCTGCAGCTAACATCAACTACTTACACATGAGCTGAATATTATTGCTCTGCTACACGGCAAAAAGAACTGGATGTTTAAAGCTGAATTAAACTTGTTTTTGTAAATGGTACAGTTGGATGGTCAGTTCATCTGAGATTTCTTAACCCTACGACAAATGCAAATGGATGATGTAAATGCAATTTATTTTTGGCCACAACTATGAAGAAAAATCAACAGAAGCATCTTTTTCTCCAGCTGCTGTGGATTATCCACAGGACACACTGTCATCCATTTTCACAGGGACTATTTCTGCAGCTTGAAGTAAGAATGTTGACAGCAAGGTCTGTGGATTATCCAGAGCAATTGGGACACTGTTTCTAGAAAGAAATAATGCTGTTAAATTGAGGTCTTTTTTTTGTCTTTCATGTAACTAAAAACAAACAACATTCCCCTGCCTCCTGGTTTTAGAAACCACAGAAGACCATGTCTCAGAATCTGATTAACTGATTTGAAAACATTTGTCTCTGTTGATATCTATGTTATTTTTTTTTAAATTATTTTGGTATCATATTGAGTTGACGCACAAACTGAGGTCATGTTGCTTGAATTCAGAAGAAAATATTGCATCTTATTGTCGAGGTTTTCTTCAGATTTTAACCAATATACTTTCACAGTGGCAGCATCATCTAAATTGCTGTTGGTCTGAGAAAAAAACAGATCTATTTGGCAAAATAGTAACTAACAACAGGAACCCAGACTGGCACTCAAATTATACATTGGCATGTTTGAAAGTGTGAAAAGAAGCTGCTAAGAGAAGCAATCTGTGACGAACTTCACAGCAGAAAAATGCTTTTATCAAAAGTGAGAAAGATGAAACACAAATGTTCAGAGAATTGACTCAGATAGGTTGTTAAATTGAGTGTAAGCTGAAAAAAAAAGAACTCATTGCTGAACAGCTGCCTCTAAAATTGCAATCGGGGACTTACATATAGAAATCATAAAGACAAATCACACCTGAGTGAAATGGACTGTTTGTGCTGAAATGTACAGAAACACAACACTTAAAGCAGCAGTGCCCACACATTCACCAAACAGGGTTGTTATGTTTAACAGAAGAAGAAGGAACCCAAGTGCGGTAGTTCAGAGCTCTGTATTTATTTCAAAACCAAAATCACTGGAAAAAGACCAGGAAAAAATACAAACAAAAATCACTAATAAAAAAAAGTTAGCAGGCTACAAAGTACAAAGTAAAACTACTGAAACTACTGTTCAGGGTCAAAGTAATAACGAAAAGAGCTGGAATGTTCCAGTAAACAAACAAAAGATGTCTGCTATCTATCAGCAGGAAAAAACAAAAAAATATAACTAAGGGTGGCTGAGGCAAAAGGCCAGCAGCTGTTGGCAAACACTGGAGTTGTCCATGTGGCCAAAGGTCATGGAGACTTTGCGGCACTGGCAGGCTGAGGTTTCAGTAAAAAAGGAAAATACACCAATCAGAAGGGCAAAAGGCACAGACAAGGCAAACTACTAAATTGGTCAGTACCGAGAGAGGATTTCTGAAGGACTGGCGCCAGTAGGACGGTTGAGCCATCTTAGATGAGTGAATATGGATCAGGTGTGGAGATACATAGCTGGTATCATCAATGATGTCTCCTCCCCTGCCACAGCCAACACATGCCGAGAAAAAAGCAGAAAGTCCAAGAAGACCCAATGCAGCCCTCTGGAGGTCGGCAGACTGAACTACAACAAGGGTTTTATATATTAAAAGAAATCCAACACAATCCAACACTCAATGATGACCTTTTGTTATTGAGAAAAATATCTCAATATGGATGGCTGTGGCTCAGTTGGTGACTTCAGTTGGTAGACTGAGCCACAATGGGTTATCCAATGGCCGAAGGGTCGGCGGTTCGCATCCTGGCTCCAACTGCCCACATGTCAAAGTGTCCTTGGGAAAGACACTGAACCCTAAGTTGCTCCCAGTAGGGTCAGGCAGTGCTGTGAGCATGACAGCAGCCGTCTACTGGCGTGTGAGTGTGTGTGTGAATGGGTAAATGTGAGGAATTACAAAGCGCTTTGTGTGCACGATGGTGCATCAAAATGTGCTGTATAACCTCAGTCCATTTACCATCTTACTTAAATAAAGATCTTACAATGCAGAGAAATGTCTGACAGCAGTGGCATCAACATGAACTTTGGAAACAACCAATATATATATATATGGTGTATCCCTGTCTTTTTATTGATTTTTTAAAAAATCTAAATATACAATTCATCTGTCTCATCCTGCATGGGTTCAATTCCCACTAGGGACCTTTCTGTGTGGAGTTTGCATGTTGTCCCTGTGTTTGCGTGGGTTCTCTCTGGGTACTTTGGCTTCTTCCCACTATCCAATCACATGCACTGGTAGGTTAATTGGTCGACCTAAAATTGCCCATAGGTGTGAATGTGAGAGTAATTGGTTATTTGTCTCTGTCAGTTCTGCAATGAACTGGTGACTTGTCCAGAGTGTACCCCACATTTACTAATGGAAAAAAAATCTAAATCTTACCAAGTATATTTTTCTCATTTCTAGTCAAAACATCTCATCACACTTAAAATAAGACAGAATCACCTAAAGAGTAACTTTTCTGTGCAAGATAAGAACTGACTTTTTTGACAATAGATCTGAAAATCCTGATTTCAAGAAATCTTAACTAGATAATTTTCTCATCTTCCATTTGGCAGATTTTTTTGCTTGTGTCAAGTTAGGTTGAAATTCAGAACTGTGTCCTTTTGCTTTAAGCTTTGGCATATAGAAATATAAGTATTCTGAATATGTATGAATATAATAGTGTGAGTGTGAATGGTGGTAAAAGCCTCAAACTTAGTAGAAGACAAGTAGTCAGCAAAAAGCTGGATTAAGTTAAAATTAACTAAATCAAAACCAAAGTTATACTAGTTAAGTTA
>JAPTYR010000018.1:18304053-18326401 GCA_029814505.1 Siphamia roseigaster | reverse complement strand
GGGCCATCAGGAGCCTAGTGATTAATGGCACCAGGGGTCAGAGGTTGCTGTGGTGGGAAGTGCCACGGCTGAGGGCCCCTGAACCACTCCCTAAGTCCTTCCTCCGACTTCCACTGAACACAAGAGCCACACGGCCAGTATTCAAACGGCTAGACTTCAAATGATAAGAGATCCAGATAGCAAGATTGACAGGGGGGGGCGAGGACAGCTTCAAAAACCCCAACGATTTAAAAGAAATATATGAGTTGTACAAACTAGACATTGAGACGGGAACAGTTGTAGAGCTATATTATATTATGTATAATAATAAATTCTGCCATTAGCTGACATGTTCTTATGGAATATTTGATGCCAGTTTTAATTTTACTTCCAGGACAGGAAGTATTCAACTCAATTACTGCTCAATGAGGTACATGCTTATGTTGACATACAACAGATGATGTGAATATTTTTAACCACGCTGATCAATTATGACCCAAAGTGGACTATAAATTGAACAAGTTACAGATGAAAATGTTCTGTCTAGCATGGTTCTAATTTCTATCCTCATGTGAAGAGAAAAAAAAAAGGAACAAGGTCATTTTATGTGACCCCTGACCTATTTTTAGCAGGAAACAGCTGCTCACATTAAAGGGTTTCCATAATAAATCAATTGGTGCCCCTGACATAGTGGTAAATTAAATATCGCTGACTTCACATGATGGGCATTATTTTAAATAATTAAGTGGCAGAGCAGCAGCCTTCCGGCGGACAACACACAAGAAATGAATTTTTTACTCCATGAGCATTAGCTAGTGTGAGGTTTCACTATGATATATATTGGAAAAAAAGAGAGAGGATTTAAATAAAAAAAATAAAAATAAAAACAAATTCACTGTGAATGGTTGCTTTCAATTCTGGTTCCAACTGGTATGTTATGCCACTGGGTGACTTGGACATTACATTGAATAAAGGACTCAGATTGATAACAGAAAGAGGAAAAATCAGTATGACAAAACAAGGAAGCAATAGCAGTGGGGAACTAAAGACAAATGACCTGCGGGATGAGAGAAAGAAAAGAAGGCATGAAGAGGGAAACAGACTCTGTGACAGTTTTTTTGCTCCCTCTAGGAAGGAATGAAGGATAGAAGGAAGGAAGGGAGAAAGGATGGATAAAAAGGGAGGGGGAGGTGTGGTAGCTAGCCAGCTGGAGAAAGACTGGATTACTGCTGTAAGAAAGGTGTCAGCCAACACAAACAGCCCCTGGCCTCATAGCAGTGTCTGCGTCCCTTCAGCCGCCCACACCTTCCTCCTCCTCATCTTCTGTTTGACTGACATACATGGAGTTCATTAACTTGGAGTCGCAAATACAAAAGCAGCGTATAGTGATAGTCCATTATTCGGAAGACTTTCTACAACACAACACTTGGATGTTTTTAAAAAGCCATAAAAATGAATAGCATATTGTCTGTACTTAATGCTGGAAATTCATAAATGAGAAGTTGAACTGCATGAATTACAGCATGAATTTACTTCTAGCAAATCAGATACTTATTAGAAGTAATATTCACTAAACATTTAACTAGGAATATACCGAAATGTTGTCCATATCTTGTTCCCTCCGTTTTGAAAATTGGTTGAGAGGAAATACTCTCAGTCCTTAGCTTTCATTAGCATGGGACAGGGAGACACTGATGTGAGAGATGAGTGTCTGGACTCCACATGCTGGGAAGTTTACTTTATGTCAGGCAGCTCCTGGCTGTTTAGTTTATATGTTCGTACGTCGGGGCAGCATATTGTCAGGACCCCGCTGTATGCTGGGGCATGTTTGTTTTATTTTTAATGCATGGCAAGGGACATAAAAGGTAAAAAAGCCTTGAGTGTATGGAATTTTCTATCTTTAGTCCAGGCAGAGCCACCACTCACTCACATGACGGACCAATTCATATCAAGTGTTAAGATATGTACCCTCCACATAAGGGAAGTTAAATGTAACGTTACACTATAGATACATCGCTATTCTAAGCAGCTAAAGTCACAGCTGGTACAGAGGCACATGCAGAGAAAGAAAGAGGGACAGTCTCTCGCAGGCAGGTCGATATGCTCTATATCTTTGATAGGCATCACTCCTGTTATGTCAATAGTGCAATTAATGTGAATTGACAGAGGGAGAGACTTACAGGAAAAAAAATATACAATCAAGAGAGGAAATGGAGGCAAATACTGACTTCTGTTTCCCTGACTGCGTTGAACTAGGATGTTATGAGCATTACAAAAACAAATCAAAACTTTGGAACGACTTGAAATTTGGGCTCCAATATGAAATGCATCTTCCTGTTCCTGAACATGTTGACTTTGTTAAAAAAAAAAAAAAAAAAAAGCAAAAAATGAATGTAGACACACTATCCTCTGGCAGTGAAGCCACATGTGTCAGTACACAGAAACAAGGAAATGATTTTGTTGCACTGTGAGGCATAAGGACATTTCTACAGATCAGACAAATGCAAAGGCAGCAGTTGAAGTCCAGTTTATTTTAAGGTGATCAAATACCACCAGATCCTTCTCTCCAGTCTCCTCCTCTTCCCCCTGTCCTGTCTTAATAAAAAGAACAAATGTAAAAAAATATAAAAAGGTAGAAAAAAGCAAACACGAGATGACAAATAAGTCACTCAGAACTATATTTACAGAGGAAACAGTGAGAGTTGGTTTTAAGTAAGAAATATTGCAGCAAGCAGGCAGCCAATATATTGAAGCAGCTGTCTTCAGAGCACTGTTCAGTGGCTCAGCCTGTAGTGTAAAACATTACAAAACTGGCCAGGCTCCAAACAGGCAGGAGTTGTAAATCTAACTGGGTGGTGTTCACACACTAGGGAGGCTGTCAAGAGTACAAATAATGACACTATTAGACTTTAAATTACTTGATTTTAAGTTTGCTCAGAGTAGTTTTGTGATAAATCTCTGTATTGTTACTTCTTTCTTCAGTTACTGGATGCAGTTTAACACGCTGTCACTTTTGCAGTACGTTATCTCCTGATCAGTTGTTGGAGTAAAACACACCTGACCTGAAATAGGGAGAGAAAAAGCGAGAAAGAAAAAAAAAAAAAAAAAAAAGAGGGAAACATGACTCTTAGTTCGTGGGTCATGAAGATGGGTCACCTGGTGAAATAGAGGGGGAGGGGGATTGACAAGGTTGGATGGCGAGAAAAGTGAGATGGCCTCTCCAACTGTAACCCAAGTCCCCTCAGTCCCTGCAGACCTGGCAGATCAACTGACTAGACCCCAATCAACACGAGCAGATTTGGAAACGGCAGAGATGGATGAATGGATGGATGGATTGATGACATAAGGATGGTTGATCCCTCCTATACTTTGTGGTATTCATGATCACTGGCTATTCAGTTTCTTAAAGAGCTCAGAAAATACAACCGATATCTGAGATGAGGTTGAAAAAAAAAAAAAAGGGAAAAAAAAGGAAAATACATGTCAAATACTTTTTAAAAATCTAAATATGTTTCAAATTCTTTCAACTGGAAGGCTAATAGAATTGTTTCTTTCGCCCACACAAAGGTGAATATGTCTCTCCTTGATAACACTCAAAGTATTATCTACAATGTGCTGTGTATCTGTGATAAGTAACTGCCTAATTGTGAGTTCAGCATTCTCCACACAAACTAGAATAGAATAAAGGTACTTTATTGTTCCCAAAATCAGGAAACTGCAAGATAAATCAATTAATACAGCATATTCAGAACTTATCTACTCTACATAACATAACTGTGGCACAAAAAATAACTTGACATCATGTTTAACAATGACAGTTTATGCCTTATAATATCAGTATGCATTTTTAAACTCGACTGCTTACTTGAATATAGACAATGACCTCTGTTCTATATTTAAATCATACTGGGGGATCAAGTGAGAGGAGTAACCCAATAGTTTGGCCATGTAAACAACCATCTCTGATCATTAAAGAAATGTCAAGAATGTGTATGTCATGGCAACACAATGGCATGTTGAACACACAATAGAGGGAGGGGTTGGACATCAAGTTTAGATAACCCAGATTACGCAGTGGAAATAAGGTGCAACTTTTTCAGATTGAAAGAGTCCTACACAAACCAGGAAATGTCAAGCTGAGGAAGAATAAATAGAATTGTAAAAAGAGAAAGACAAAATTTAGGAGTTGGATATCATACATACACAATGGAAGTCTAAACAGGAAATAGACTGTCAGAAACTTGAGTATGTCACAGGGAGGTCACCTATGACTAGTACTGGTGATAAGTGATGCCCTCACTGGCAGGTGTAGCATTGAGGGGCCTCCCTCTCCCTTTTGTCAAGCTTTATAACGCAGTTTACTGCTTCAATCAATGGAAACCAGGACTGACAGATAAAGCCATCAGCTGACAAGTCCCATTTGGGCCCCACAGCGCAGATCAATAAAGGAGACATCAGCTGGTATAAGCCAAGAAGGAAGAATAATATGGTGAAAGGGGCACAGCAAAGGCTGGGGGTTGTGAGCACTCGAAATTAACTCCCATCAATGCTAATTACTTTGGCTTTTGGTAAAATGACACTAGTATTATACATACACATGTTGAGCTCCTGGCTATGCTACAGATCCTCGTGCATTGTGATAGTTATTTAGGTCAACAGCACACAATGTTTCTTATTCAATTCTGTACAAAGGATTGAAGGTACAGAATATCAAAGTCGCATTATAATACAGACATGAGAAGCAAAGTGAATACATACTTTTCAATCATCGAGTGTAGATTTACACTGCAGAATGATATTTTGTTGTAATGTTTATGCGCTCAGACAGATAGCACTACAGAAATGCTTCTGGTGTTTACATTATATACTGTTGTGGTTTGATTTTTTTTCATGTGTTTCCTAAATACAAGAAACTCAGATGCATCTGCCTGCTTATAGTAGTTCGTCTATATTTTGACATGCATCAAAAACAACTGGTCATTCCAGTTAGACTCATGAGACTCAACTTAAAAATGCAGAGATGTACAATGTGTCTAAACAGACAATGTGGCTGATTTCTTAACTGTGGAAGGTCTTGAATGTCAAGTAACTTGAGGATCCGTGACACAAAACATGGGAAATGCTAGATATAATGAATAGAAATTGAGTCAAAAGATGTTATCTAAGAAAATAGTTGAGATCAACGGTTTGTCATGAGTTGTCAAATGATAGCTAGTCTAACATTCTGCAATAATTTATTTGTGATACTGACAAAAATAAGAGTGCTCCTGTTTGGCAGCTGTGCTTTTTAAAGACTCTTTCTTCCCTCAAATCAAGCGTCTTGTTTTCCATTAGGCTTCTTTGCACGCAGATCTTGGTTATTGTGTGGCTTATGCAGCACTGCTGCAGAGATGCACTGGAAGTGAGCTCAGGGCTATTGTATTGGTGTACAGCTCCTTTGGGGGCTGTAATGCATTTCATACCATCCATCACACGGGTGTGGAGGCCAGGAAACATTACTTCAAGAGCAAACACAGGACACAGATGGAGAAGTAAGACACAAATGTGTAGAGACAGCAGAAGTTTAGGGAATATGTGGATCATAGGAAATCATAAAAAACCTTCCTGGGAAGAGCTTCAGAAGTCTCCAAACATCTTCATGAGCGTTTCTTGAACAAAACAGATGAGAATCCAAAAATAGATTCCATGATCCTTTGATGTCTCGTAGTCATTCATTTCGTATTTACACATTTCATGCTTGAAACAATATCATTCACTTCTTTTTCATTTATCCCAATATAACATCTTTCATGAATCTCCAAGTAAATTATATGTTTTCCATAAAAGGGTGGTATGACTGGATGAATTAATTCTTAATGTGGGGGGCAAACATTTTCTGATTCAGTATTAGACTTAGATATTGTTTATTCAAACCTTTTGTTCAAGGACAACAAAAAAACTGTGTATTGAGTGGTGACGTTCACACTAAATGAAAAGTTTCTTTTAGTGTACCCTGAGATCTTCGTTTTGTTATAACGTATCATTACTAAGTACTATGAATCGAATTTAGTTGAAATATTTCATATTTTTTCCAGTATATATTTGACTTGCATAATGTATTGAAGTGAATGCTAAACAAGATACATGGATGAAGACACCAGTGTTATTTTTACTCTGACCGATGACCTCTTTGGGAAGCATGAATCTGCTTTAGGCTCGCACTCGCCCTCCTCTCTGCTCATGTGCGTATGGTCATGGTGATTAAGAATCTCTCAGCTCTGGAGCTTAGAGATTCAAATCCCTGTACAGTATGGTCGTAATTAAAGATGGACAACACTGTGGCAATCCATGGCTGAGTCTGGCTAAATGACAGAGGAAGTAACACAGAGGTAGTATGGATGGGGGATTAGGGAGAGTTCACTTTGTTGAAGACAAAGGGAAAAAAAAATACACTTAAGATATTTATCTGATGCCCAGACGAAAAACAAAACTTCAGGAAAACTACCGTTTCCTTTTGTTTTGAAGGAAGAGAGAGGCAAAGGAACTGTGGATGTGCTCATTTCTGGGCTGGGCTATAATTTGCCAGCCAAAGGGTGGAGTTTACCACAAGCAAAGATAATTTCAGGTCTCAAATAGATCAACACCGTAACCACAAAATCTTTGATCACTTATGCAGGGGAGGATGTGTCCAATAAGAATAGTTTGGCCTCCTCTCTTGGAGACTGACTTAAGGCAATGATTAAAAAGCAGTGGTTGGAATCTGTGTATCATTTGGGCTCCCACCCTTTCCTGAGAGTATGGGCCCTGTTCTACCACTGTGAGTCTGGCTATCCTTCTGTCTGGATGGCGGGTCCAGTCAGCATCAGCTTCACTGACAAAGTGCTTCTAAAGGAGACCTTGTTTTTTTACACAAGCTGGCTGGTGCCTCCCTTAACCTCTCCTCTGTCACTCCAGCACCCGGTTTGCCCTCATCTCCTACTGTGGTCCTCAAAGTCTGTCCTCTTCAGTCTTGCTTCCTCTTTTCTCCCCTTTCTACATATACAGACATAGAACGGTCTCTCCCTTCTCTGCTGCCCATCACTGTTGCCCTATCAAAATGGTTGGCCTCCACTTATTTGGAGATCATTAATCATTCTGTGTAGGACAGGAGGCCCCTTAATCCAGCCTCCTCCTCCCCCTAGCCTTACCAAGCAGCCACGTTGTGGCCCTCAGCCCCTATCCCCCATGGTGTTATCAAGTTTCAGTGGTTGTAACTGTAGCACAATAAACAGAGGGGGAAGGAGAATGAGTGGAGCAAAAGAGGAGGAAGAGGATGGAGACGGGAAGACAGAGAGACGAGGGAACAGAATGTAATTTCCTGACTACATTTAATTTGTGCATCCAATGGAAAACAGGCTCAGCTCTTTAAATTTGGTTCAGTTATGAGCATTTTCTGAAATGGCTGAATTTGCACACATGGTAATAGTGCTTTTGTTGTTATACCAGGTGCTGCCACTTTCCAGAAGTTGTGGGGTGTTAACTAAAGAAAACGAGGCCATATCAAAGAGTTAGAGAATGTTCCTATTGTAGCGTGGTGTTTTTACAGAGGGCCCGCCTGTTAGGAGGGCTAGTGTGACGCTGACCAGGGGAGTAATATAATGCATATATGGATCCCCCAGAGCCCATTCATGGTGTAATTGGTGTGGACAGAATGCTTGGTCTCAGGATTACAGCTAAGATACTTCCTCTAATGTCCTGCTGGGAGGAAACTCTTCCTGCATTAGAAATATCGGAAAAATTTTCATCTTTACACTTAACTCAGATGTTATGCTTCTCATTTCCTCTAAAAATGCTCAGACTGAAGGTTTCAGTTTTCTCAGTAAATGTCATGTATTTCAGTCTCTTCAGATACAAATCTGTCTTTTTCAATACATCTCCAATAAACTACTACAAAAGTACTGATAGGCTTGGTTTGAACTCACTTCTTATTAAATATCGGCCAGTTATAACTAAATTAAAAAAAAAAAATCTGCATATTTGACTGACATCATTACATGTTAACAATAGGTAGAAGAAAGCTGAAACGGCCCAATTCACACTGTTCATAAATCTGTGACAGTTTCAGCTTTTTCCATTAATTGCCTACACTGACTGCTGTGGCCTAATTTGACTGAAGAAAATTGTAAATGATTGAAAATGTTCCAACATTCTAATTCTGTTTCACATTGCTGCCTCGCCAAAACATCCATGCAAATTAGATTTACAGCTCAGAGCTATTGCAATTCATTGGTCATTTGTCACTCGTCATTTTTGACAAACAAAATATTACACAAACCATACAGCTAAGGAGACCAACTCTTTTTTTTACACTTCTTAAAGGTGAGTTCCAAGTTCAACCCAAATATAATAAGTTTTCCACAATTTTTTATTGACTAAATTCTTTGTATTTTTACCCTGATACCTGAAAGTGGAGAGAGGTCTTGTTTTTGGTTCAGTTTTTTTGTTTGTCCATCTGTAGATCAGCAACTTTACGCAAAAACTGCAGGACCAATTTCCATGAAACTTTCAGGAACGGTGTGAGGTCGTCCAGAATAGATCCCATTAAATTGTGGTGAATGTAGGTCAAATGTCAAGGTCACAGTCACCAAAAATGTGTTTTTGCAATGATAAGAGATAAGGCAAAGGAGGTAAAACAGTTGCGAGGAGTGGTGTTTCTTGTGCCTGGCACCACTTTTTTGCATTATTACCATTTTGACAAAATCAGGATGAAAAAAAGGGGATTTTTTTTTTTTGTATATGCATTACAACTGCAGTGTTTTCATTAACCTTAATTAATGAAAAGGTGGTTCAAACGCTGCATCGAACAGATTTTAGGGAAATGTTTTGCTATTACTTGTACAACAACAAAACAGTACATTACACAAAGTTAATGCAAACAAAATCCAAAAACTTTAGTGCAGACAATTTGCTATAAACTGACTCAAACTTGCTACCTATGCAACTAACATTAATGCTACAAACCCATATGTTAGTGCAAAGCCTATGTGCCTCTAAAATATAGTAATTAAATAGGATATTTAAAACAAATCGCAGCTTAGTAGCAAACTTTTAATAGAACTACTATTTATGTTTTAATTACACAACCTGCACAGGCCATTGGGAAAGCTGATCATATGAGAAATTAACACTGATCCCAATCGCAGATTTTAACATTGTGCAGCCTTATGTTACACCAACACTCATACCATGGTACCGACCATGAGATTTTATTGGTGGGGCTTTGGTAAGACATCTTCATTACAACAATTACCTTCCATTAATGCTGTACGTCTGTCTAAGACCAGTGTGACTTACTGACCTAAGTCCAGCTCAGCATTTTATTGCTATTATCAGACCTAAGTCTATCATTGGGGATTTTCTCCTAAAATAGTTTTAAAGCAGTGATAGCACACCATGTGGTCCACCTTGGCCTAAATCTTAAGTTCCCATTAAGAGTGTCACAGTGGGATGGATCTAGTCTTTACTAACCACAATGTGTGGGCTTGTCTCGCCTGAACATAAGGGGCTAAAACACTTGTCTTTACCCTCCATTATCCCCTCCCTTTTCGACTGGTGATTTCACTGAACAGGAGCCTCTCTTTCCCTCTTTGGCTCTGTCCATCACAGCCCTTGGCCATTAATCATCTCAAGTGGACAGCACTGACAGGCAGTTGGCTGCATCACTCTTTTATTTTCTTTCTCTCCTATCATGTGCCAGTAGCTCCCGGAGCCTCTCTTACTGCACAAACTCCCCTATTGGAAATGATCCGGTGGCCTGGTGTCAAACCAAACCAAACAATCACCCATCTGCTTAATCGAAATCTTTGAGGTGGTTAATGGTGTTGAGCCAGTGTCAAAGCTTTTCTCTGCACTCCCAGTGGGGGAAGAAAATCTGTAATGGATATGATGAACAATGATGTTGGTGTAACCCATGAATGCTAATAGACTCCACCTTTACACAATGCTGTGTGATGCATCCTACATTTATATTTTGGTGCATTTACATATCAGAATGATAAGATGATAAGGTTACTATTCCGAGTAAGTGACATTTTTGTTTTAGCAGAAAAAGGCTAAACTTCACAAGCAATATTTAACATATGTATGGAATCTAAAGGCAAATGGTCGAAGTCTCTATTAAACAAATATCACTGTGACCTAACCTTACACTGTTTAACAGAGGAGTACTAAGTAAAGAAATTACACATATGGAAGTAAGTGTATTTGCTCATGTGTCTTCTGCCATGCAAAGCCTATCAATGGGCTTCTTTACTAACAGACAGGATTTAGGACAGCTGCTAAAATTCCTCAACCATTAACACGCACATGCGCGCACACACACATATGCCTGTTTTAAAATGCAAAGGCAGGAAATGGGAATCCCTCGTAAGTTTTCCTTCCGTTGTTGCTTTCCTCTTAAGGCCTTGAGGCCCCACATCGAGGTGGGAAAAGCACTTCACCATTTGCCTGTCTCTGACCAGAGACTCCAGATTTACAAAACACAGTGGCATTTTTACACATTATGCTCGTCATACAAATTTATAAATAGTCAAATAAGGTTGCAATTTACAGACGGACAGTTTGTATTCACCCCGCCTTTGAAATGTCACATAATAATGACATTTAAATCAAAAGGGTATTTTGCTGCAAGTGCAAGTCTTTCATTAAAAAGTGCCATAACCTGGAACCCATGTCTTTGAAGTGAAAAGGAAGGAGGAGTAAACACACAGTAATAAGAGGGTGCCATCAAGAGCATAGCAAGACTTGCTCTTCATATAGTCTTGGCACAGAGAGCAAAAAGGGAATGCAGCCAAGCAATTTGTTCCCACTCTAGTTTGAGAGACAGCAGAGGTCAGCCAAGTGCCTCTTGTCTTAAGGGAGGGGTGAAGAACTCACTCTTGAGTAACTGAAATTATACCCTACTATTCAGTACAGTGGTTGGTGTTGGATCTTTCTGTAATGGCAATAGAAATGTCTGTCACATAATGCATTCTTATTTAAAGCCCTGTGCTGTAATGGCTGTTTAATTTTCATCCTTCCTTCCTATGTCAACTGTGAGCATGTTATTTTACGGATACATTTTCAGCTGGCCAAAGCTCTAACAAACATCCACTTACAAATGATCCCAGATAATTTACTGTGCCTTAGGTGGGGTACACACTTAAAAAAGACAGTCAGGCTGTTTTTACCCGATTTTCCCCTTTTCCTACCAAGGATGGCAAACGTCAGATTATCTTAGGTCTTATAAAACTGTCCTATAAGATTATCCTATGGTCTGAGGTGTGTTAAGAGTGGATTTGTCCTGATAATCGGCTCTGAAACAGGTCGGGGTCGGAAATTGTAAATATTAAACTTGTTCAATATTTTCGATGAAAAAACTCCATATGTGTGGGGAAAACTGACAACTCCCAAGCAGAGTCCAATAGGGGTCCACTTTTCCAAACCCACATCCACCCATACATACGTAAATTAGACCCACAATCCAACCTGAATTGTGATTAAACATATTATCTACACAGAAACTCCCTTTTAAAGGGCTTTATTTCTGCCTAAAACGCACACCATCATTAAATCTCCAATATGTGCTGCTTAATGACATCTGTGGGCGGATATAAACAGACGTGACACTCCCTTCAAAATAAAACAAACCAGATGTGGATCAAGCACCGTCAAATTAGATAAACATCATTAAATGTCTTGACAATTATTTTTAAATCGCCAAATTTTTATTTTTTCAATTCCTTGTTCCCTACCCACCCGCATTTTCTTGAATTTTACCCATACCTGCAAAAATTCTTATTATTATTGTTTTGTTTTTTACCTGTCCCCTCCTTCTTCGTCTTTGTTAGATCACAGTTGGTCACACCAGATTTCTGTTTTGGAGGACCAGATTTGAGATCAGTGTTGGTACAGAATCATTATGTGTGTGGAATTTTGTGTTGTGATTATCGGAGCACACCACACACATAACGATGAAAACTGTTCAATGCCTGATTTTTTTGTCTTTATGTGTGGGGTCTGGAACAGATTTAAAATCACTTATGATTTGGAAAATCTTTAGGTGTGTACCCCACCTTAAAGGTTAGCACTTTTTAAACATGTTGTATATGCAGTCAAGCACTGACCCTGTACAACAGAACTGCTTTAATAAGGGTTAAATGAACAAATGAATCAAATAAACATTGATTACGGGTAATTTCAAAATGTTTCCCATATGCAATCAGTGTTTTCTTTATCTGTTTTAAGGAGAATTTTGCTGATCAAATTTGAATTAAAATGTTTTCATCTACACACTTATTATTGTTTAAACATAAGTGTGTGCAAATGTACTGCAAGTGTGATATGGAGCATGTTCGTCGGCTAGTTATCTACTGTCATGTGGCATTTTAGTCAGCTTGATGGATGCCTTTGTCTGACCAGCATGAGTAAAGGGTCAGCCAACCACTCCCAATGTCTGCCACTGGACAGAGATGCTAACAGGGCCCTGACAGATCCTGTCCCTCCCTCTCACCGACTGTGTTTAATTCATCACCCCCAAACAAGACCTCCGGTGCTACAGCCAGACACTCAGAAGCTGCTGCTCTAGTAAAGAAGAGCCCCTAACATATGTGTACATGTATACACACACGTATGTGGATGGACACGCTCATACGTATACACCGCCATCATCCATCACAGCCTGACAAAACAAACTATGCATCACATGCAACTTTTATACATATTCTATCACCCATCGTAGCCTGTGACAAAACATAAAGAAGTATGAACCACACACAGACCTACAGACCATCATCACAAATCATAACCTGCCAAAACATGTAATATGCAAGTATACACTACTGTAAAAACATTGTGATTCACATTGGGAGGCATTACCCACACCACAAAACTTGCTTGGAAACAGATTTGTCTGATAAGTGCATTAGTTAACCTGGGGTTTTGGCAGCATTGAAGCAGCACGCGGTCTTTGAGCCTTTCTGGCCAAAGGCCAATTAAATAAGTAGAAACTGCAGCTCGATCCTCTTGGCTCTGATACAACAGAACCACAGGATTGACAGTGGCAGATCTAACCTGCTGGCTTCTTAAGGTCTTTAAGAGGGGAAAAAGAATAAGCAGCTAAAGGATTTATTAACAAGTGACAGTTTAAAAAAAAAAATGTAAACTGATCAACTGAGATATGTTTTTCCCCCTCATTCTCTGAAACCTTAAACAGCAAATCACACTGAATAAAATGAGCATTTCAGACAGAACATACAACTCCCCAAAGCCCCACAGCTCTAGAATGTATTCAATTACCCATGCTCACAATTTTAGAAGTGAGAAATTAACAAATTACATGATGCCCCATTTTCACAAATTAATTCTCAATTATTATTAGTTTATCCTTGGCCCATACTCTACCTTTCTAATGTTTCATGAAAAATTGTACATGAGGCTTTGCATGATGTGCCTGACAAACAGACATAATCAATAATCTGCTTACCCGAGGTAAAAATAGTTAGGGCGTCATCTTTATAGCATATGCACATAATGAGAAATGGAATTTGTTACATGTGGAATCTCATAGATTAAAAAGGGCACTACATTACAGAGTTTGCCAATGAAGGGAACATGAACCATGTAAATATATAATACTGGAATTTCTGCAGAGAAATCTTACCTCTTTTCTGCATGAAGGTGAAGAGGTCATCCAAAAACTCCTTTCTTTTGGGGTCATTGTCCAACTCATACAACTAAAGGAGAAAAGAGTAACCCATTAGGTCCATGATTCACGACACTGTCAGTTATGGCTGAACACATTTTGTCTGCATGTGGCTTACGGTCTTATTTAATTTTTGCCGTATGTGTCTGAGACACTGCTGGGTCTGTTACGCTTTCATCAGCAGCTGTTCAGCATATTCAGTGCATTAAACAGTTACTGGAAGTAGAATCTGACTGCTTAATGTCCTCATATTTTTCTCTTCCTCTTTTCATTGACTGTGCAAGTGCAGAGAAAAATTTCAATTTGGCAATTTTCATCAAATGTTATAAAAGTATATATTAACTCATTATTCTCTGATGCGTTATATTCTCTTAAATGGGTACAGACACATGTAGCAACAGCAAGTGCCTTGTGAGTTGGAGTTTCTGACCTTCTAGAGATGTATGAATAAATCTTTTAAGTGCTCACCTTAGCAAAGTCTCGAGAGGCCTCTCCTCTTCCTCTGCTACTGTCAGCCTCATCTGCCCAACCAGCACTCCCATTCTGCAACAGACACGAGGAAGAGCACAAATGTAGTGAATACAAACACATACACAGTCCAGTCTGATAAACTCTCATGGAATTTCTTGTCTGAAGTAACAAGACTATCCATGATCAGTGATGAGATTTAACAACATGAACTCAAATATAAGTTGAACCAAACACAAGTTGTATATTTATTCTTTTTTAAGAATAGACTTAACCCTATTTTCCTGCATCTTAATAAATGTATGCATGTATGTGTTTGGTCACCAACAGAGACCTTCAGTTTGTTCATTGGTATACAGTTTGTCTGAACAACATCTAAGCTAGTTACTACAACACAACACAAACACATGAATCCAAGAATGCATTTTTCCAGAGGTTGGAGGAGTAACCTCTGGAGTTATTGTGCCCCTGAGCTCCTGTGTCCCCCTCCCCCTTCATCCTCAAACATCTCCATTTGACCTAAACCATCTGCATCTGGGCCTGCCCTGCCCCCACCCATGTCTTCTAACCCAGCTGGATACAAGGGCCCCCCATCCTTCAATCTTAACGCAGCTGTGACGGGTGGCCAAGTTCATGGAGTGAAGCTGGCTGTCAGGAGGGGCCAGGGGAGGGTGGGCTGGTCAGTAGCCCTTTTGCACACACACATGTGTAGAGGGTGATCATGGCTGTGTGTATGTTTGTAAGTGCAAGGAGGGGGGTAAATGGCCCCACAAGACGGGAAGGAAGGAAAATAGGGGCAGAAAGGGGTGCACGGTATGTGCCGAGCAGGAATGTCTCCTAAAGACAAAACCTATAAAAGCATCAGGAATCAAAACAAGATCCCTTTCGAGGGGGACGTTAATAGCTCCAGCCCAGGGTCTAGTTTCAACCAGGAGCCCATTGGTCAGTGGCAATTACAGGGCCTGAAACGAGAGCCAGGAGGGCAAAGGTTGTCCAGACCCTTGAGAGCAAATCATTTTCACCCTCTCACTCTGTACGTGTAATGGTTGTCAACATTCATGCTCCCTAAACAAATAGTAATCAGCCATGCAGCCCCAAATACAAGGCTGTCACCAAAGTAGTTTTGCCAGGTTTATAGTGTGAAAAAAGGAGGGGATAGTTTTTAAATATCTTTGCTGAGATATCTTGTCTCGTAAACCGTATGAAAAACAAGTCATGTGCTATCAAAATATGACTTGCTGTCAACTGCCATTATCTATGTATAGCATAGCAACAGGTTGATCATGTGAATGTAAATAAACATAATACATCTGAGGGCCTTAAAGACCTTTGCACACAACCTGGCCCCTTCTGTTAACCTTTAACCACTATAAATGATTATAACAGAAGATAATTCAGATTGCAGACATATATAATCTCACATGTAAGTTCCAACATTGAATAACTTTGCATTCAGCACCTCTCACAGCTGTTGGATGTCCTCTATTCATTGGTGCAGAGGTTGAAACTATAATCTATCTGCAACGAAGCAATATACCATAAAGCTATATAAGAACACAATTATACTGATGGTTGACAAGTTTTCTGTTGAGTTCAATTCCCAAGAAAATGCAGTTGGACTCCTATATAAAGAATATCAATACCAAGTATTAGCAATGATTACTTAAGATGCTACAGTTCCTGAAGTAATCAGCAACAATTTTCCAATATCTCTAATTCCATTTTCTTACATGTGAATATTTTTGGAATGTTTCTTTACTCCCCTATGACACTAAACTGAAAATCTTTAGCTTTTTTTTTTTAAACAAATAAGGCTTTTGATGACACCATAAAATGTTTTTCACCAGTTTGAAATTTTATAGACTATTACAATTAAACAATGAATATATTAGTCAAGAAAAGAATCACCACATAAAATGACTGCATGACCTCATTGTCAATGGTAACCTTAATACTAGGTTTTAATAAAGGCAAACACTCTAGTCAATGAGTAGATGTTATCCAAAGTCTGTTACAGTGAGATAAAACTGGACACACCAGCCTGATCCCTGGTTAAACAACAAGATTCAAATGTAACAACAAACGAGCCAGCAGTAGCAGTTGTCTCACTGGCCTTGGATTTGCAAAGGTAATCCACATGTGTTTACCCACAAACTCCATGCACACACAACCTATATACACGAATGCACAAAAACATGGCACCCAGAGGGACGCTGTTTTTGCTTGATGTCAGGAGCACCTTGTCCCCTGTGCTTCTGTAACCGGTGTCTACTCCGGTAAATTGTACTTTACCGGTTAGGGTCCTGCTTTGATCAGACTCTGTATGTGTATGTGTGTGTGTGTATATATACACGCACACTTATTTAAATCATGTCATATTTTCGAAGCACATAATGCCTACTGCTTGTCCTTTGGCCACAAAAATTAGGCTTTGGACCGCTTTACAGACATTTATTTCAATAAAAGGCTCATGATGAAGAAAAGGGGCATTTGTTCAAACAAGATTGAGAAACACTGCTCTAGAGGTGAAGGTTAGGTCTTGTAACCAACAGGATAATCACAAAGGTAAATTCTACTCTTACCATATTGAAAACAAGTTGAGCTGCATCTACAGAGAACACCCTCCTTTAGCATGCTTTTTAAAAATGGGGCAGTAATTGGAACATAGAGGAGTTAACCATGAATAGACATGTTGGCTCTTGAATTGGGACCTTGGTCAGCTGAGGAATGTTAACACTATGTTGCTTTTTGTCAAGGTAGAGTGGATTGTGATGTTTTGGGACCACTCCTTATGATCAGTTGCCTCAGCCCCGTCATCACATCCAGCACTCCACCTAGAAATAGCGACTTTAGGATGAAATTCCCACAGCAACATTCAGGGACCTGAATATTGAATTTTGGACATAAGATTTGACATCTGTGTCCCTTTGATTACATATGCACATTGAGCCTTTATATTAATTTGGTACATTTACTCAAATTTGGTGCTGTATTGTAATTAAATATGGTGTTAATATTCAAAACATTCATGTGTGTGCATGCTGTGCCTGTGTGTGTACTATGAACAGTGGCCTTCATTTGTTTAAGCAGCCAGTGTTTCTCATGCTGTTCACAGGTTTACTGGCCAGGCGGTGGGTGGCCTAATCACATTATGGCCATACATGACTGACTGGCACCAAGCCAAGCCAGAGATAAGAAAATGGTAGATGAGAAGGAGCGATTTGTAGATTTGGTCATTAGGAGGGGAGAGAAAAAGGTTTCAAAATTTTTACAATCAGTATCTCTGTTCTAAAAAAACCCCAACTTTTCTGCATTCTTGTCAACAGAGTGGGCTTCATGAGGACAACTTAAGGTTTTAATTCAGTATCTTTTAGTAAAACAGAAGTTATAACATAATATAAAATGGTTCAGCCAATACACAATATTGTTTCTAAAATGTAGTCTAAGCCAATTTCTCAATATGTGCAACTTTTGGGATTTTTTATTTTTATTATTATTATTTCAGGTTATGCTATGGACATCTTTGAGTGTCTGCAGCATGTATAAAATTTTATTTTACAAATTCACATGTCACTATGGTCACAATTTACAGTGGACAACATTTTATCTGCAACAAGTTGACATTCTTTAACATACATATCCCTCCACCTGCATTGGACAACCCTTACAACATAGTTCTACTTGAATGTCGATGCATAGCTTAGGGGTAATTCTACACAGCCATTATAGAAAGATGTCTGGAGTAAAGCCACCATTTTAGCGAGCCCAGGCATGCCGGAAAAAGAAGGGTTAATGGCTGCTGCTTGGGGAGTAGGGGGGTTGATGGCATTGATTGCTCAGGATGTTGACAGCACTTCTCCAATTTGATAGTGAGTCTGTTATTAGATAAAGAGGCTTGTTCTGAATAAAGACTCCATGTGATTTGTGCTCCCAGTCCTTCTAGTAGGAGGCTAAGTGGGCTCAAATAAGCAGCCAGGAAGAAAGGAAATATTTGTTCTGTTTCAAATCATCTCCGTATAATAATAGCAGAGAAAAGCTGGATAAAGTAATTTTACACACGTGCTTTATTTACACAACTCAGCAACCAACTGTAAACTGTGTAGGCGGGTCCATATGAAGAAGGCTGTTTTCATATTATAGATACGGGAGATAACTCTGGATGGTAGGCAAAAAAACAAACAAAAAAAACAGAACAATTTCCAGTTCCTCTGAAATATGGAGCAGACCAGAGAACAGTTGTTTTTTTACAGCCTACCAGTGTGATCCCATGGACTAAACAAGACCTAATGAAGAGAGGCACGTGTCTGCCATATTAAAGCCCTGTTAGCCCTGAGCTATGCCCCCGTCGTCCCACTCTCAGCTACTGTCATGGGTCTCTGTGACCCATCCTACACAACCTCATACTGCAGATCAGGTCCCCAGGGCTACAGCCATTGAACAGGAGGCCAAAATCAATAGGCCTGGATGTGCAAACACAGGGAAGTCCCCAGCCCCCTCCGGACGCAATCTCACAGCACAAGTCAATACTCATCATCCTCAGTCATCTACCGCCATGCCAGGGAAACTGAGACGAGAGCAGGATCACAGCTCGCGGGGTGACCTAACCCCTTCACCTACAACAAGACACCTTACTTTGACTAAGAGTGAGGGTTTCCAAGGAGAACCATCATCAATTTGCAGTTAGCTTACAAAAGATTGTGAACGGTGACACCTTTCCTTATTGATTACAAAATATACACATTCAAGCAACATCACTATAGCAACCCTAGCCAGTAAATCAAGAGGAAAGAAACACCACAATGTGCTCAGTACAAGCTCTACGACAAGTGACACAGGAGGGAGGGTGACTTCAGTAAAATCCACTAACATTCCTGCACACCAGTAACAGGACCTCACAATAACAGGAGAGCCCCACTCATCCCACAGGTACTCTTAACATCCCATTCCCGCTCTAATCTTTTTTAGCCAAATTGCTGCCTGTCAAAACAGTTCAGTGAAGGAAATCTTTTAAACAGACACAGCAGCAGTAATTTAATCACAATCAAGGCCTCCAGCAGAAATCTGGCCCGAAGCCAACAATTGTAATAAATAACTAGAAAAGCCAGAAAAGAAGCTATGCCGTTGTTTAGTAGTTCACCTATTGTTTTGTTTATAATGATTCAAACTGAAGGCTTTTCTAACTCCAAAATATAAAGCGGTGAGTGACATATACAGAAATATGTTTGTTTTATGAACACTTTTGGAAAGACAACTCAATCTGCAATCAGTTTTGATAAATGCACACACAGTTATGTTTCCTTATATACAAAAAAATAAGGTTTGTCCTTCTCTGTTTAAAGCCTTTATGTTCTCAAAGAAAGTGAATAACTTTCTTCTCAGCATGTCAACAAAAACGAGCACGACAGGAGGCAGCAATCGCTAAGCTAAATCCAAATCAAATAATTGGGGTCTTGATCCCTCTGCAGGAGTCCAAGAATCATTTATAGTTTCTATGGCTGCAGAGAGGCCCTGATGGGTGGGGGCTGGGTTAGGCTGAGAGGATAGCGTCCTTTATCAGCCAACTACTGTAAAGGATCTCAGTGAGCTGGCCATACGCTACTGCCAACAAAGTCTTTGGGTAATCATGACTCCATGTGCAATGAGAGGGAAGTAAATCTCACAGCCACTTGTGAACATATGATGAGTTGGTGCTTACCAATAGATCCACAGAGTCTCTGCTTTTAATACATTTTAAAGTATAAAAAAGGGGTCATACATCACATGAGACCCAGGAGCATGCCTGTCTTCGAATGTCCAGTTATGTTAGTAGCTCTAAGATTCCTTGCTTTTGGGGGAACAGACTTAAGTGGCAGGGACAAAAGGGCTAAACGTCCAGGGGCAGAACATGCTGCTACCTGCTCTGGCCTCAGTGGTGCTGCACCTCTATACAGGCCACTGAAAAACAGACCCCTAGGCAAGACCACCCCTCCCTCCATTAATCACTCCAATTACAAAGCTGAAAAAGAGAAACTGGGAAGGGGGGCAGAATGGTGTTGTTCACAGAGAGACAGAATGAAAATAAGCAAGTGAACAAACAGTGTAAAGATACTTCATGAAGTGACCAGCACACTTTTTCAGACAGAAAAAAGAGAGGTAACACTATAGCCAAGAAGAAGAAGTTGTTTCTGAAAGAAAGGGGTGGATCTGCATATTTAGTTCCTGGGTAAACATGTCTGTTGGTGACTAGTAAGTCTGGTTTGCCAAATAAACTGACTGCATTTGTTCAGCTCCAGCCCTTTCACCAAGACACCACATTCCACAGGCAGAGGCCCCATCCCCCATTACACTAGCTGGCCCCTTTCGCTGCCTCACACAAATGCAACGTTTATAGGCTGGTGTGGCCAGAAGTTCACACTCATTGGTTCAAAGACCCTTTTCACAGGCAGAGCAAACATTTTAGTGAATCACATCTGTGCCAGCGCATACAGTACTCCATAAGTTAACCCTTTCCTGCAGTGTTTCAGGCTTTGAAACTCTGTAAGTCTAAGACTGGCTTTTCCAATTTAAACTACGCATAAACTTACCCAGGCACGCCCTTGTACCCCTTTGTGTATAATTTGATTGAAGTGTACAGAGATGTATATTAAACACTGTAATATATGACGCGCACTTACTTCACAAAGAAGCTAAGATTGCCAACAAGCATTAACACTAAAATACGAAAACAATAAAACCACATTTTTTGCATTTCATACAATCAAAGCTGGTTTAAGCAGTATGTCGCAGTGATGCATTCAAGTCAAAGCAGTTATTGGCTGTTTCTTCTGGGTTAAAAGCTTAAGCTAAAAATACCTTGCATATCTCACATCTTTCAAAGAGCAAGCATCCACTTCACCCCCATGTTAATGGCAGCTGGAGACATCACACAGACCTGATAGGCCTTTACATATAGTCTTGTTACACTGACAGCAGTGGGAACTTGATACATTCACTATCAACAAAAGACCTTTACAACTATTAGGAAACATCACATCTAATTGTAAGTGAAATGGAAATAATAAAAATGAGATGGTTAAATGGCTTGTCTGGCATATGATAGCGGAGTACTGAGGTAAGGAAGGACTAGAAGCCGGCCTTGTTATGCTCTTGGTTTCCTGCATCAGAGACGTTAGTATTATGACTACCTCTCTAAATATGCAGTATCAAATGTTCAAACCATAAGCGCAATTCACAGCTTTCTGAAGAGTCTAATCGATAAGGAGCAATTTTGCTGTTCAGAGCCATAGGTATCTGTTTCCTCTCAGCAAGCGTTAAGTGTGCAGGGGCATTCCACCTCTGACAGACCAGTACCCCCCAGGGACACGGGCCAGGATGGTGCAACCAGTCACGCATCTGGAGCTCATCTTCAGGGTCCGACAAGCCACTATATCTCTACTGGATGCTCCAAAGACATTATAAACCCCTCAAAACCTGAAAAATAAAAAGATCAAACCATGCCAAACACATGGTTAATATGGGAATGATTGATATTGAAAGACATTTAACTGCCATTTTACAGCTTTTAATCCATCAACCATAAAGCTCACAGGTTAAAAATGTTGCTTTGTCATTGTTCTTTTGCCCACCAACATTTTTACTGGTCTGCTTATGAGAAAGATCTACATTTTTGCAATCCAATACTGCAATGACATTACAAATTAGTATGCAAAGCAGATTCAACATTTCGGAGCATCCATATGCAAATACTTTGGTTAAGGGGTCTTACAGCACCAAAGACCTTTATTGTTTAATTCATGTTATATGTAAAACGACTCATGATATCTTGCATTACATTCTCTTGCTCTTTGTGCATCACAGCACAAGCTTTAAATAGTGATCATAATTAGTGATCGACCAATATGGATTCTTTGGGGCCAATACCGATTTTTTTTACATTAGCCTTCGCCGATAAACGATACATGCCGCCAATATTTCTCAGCTGATATTTGATACCGATTTTTTTTTTCCTCAGTCAAATGAAAACAAATGTCAGAAAATCTTGTTTTGTTTTTTTTTAAAAGGGAAATATTCATTGAACTACATATAATATTAAACTACTAGTAAAAAAAAAAGAGAAAGCTAAGGTAGAACAGGTAATATTAACATTTCACATAATAAAACTTGCATTCAGATCAAAACAAAACAAAGTGTGCAGTCGCTTAATTAAGCAATAATGAAGCATAA
>JAPTYR010000018.1:18284721-18298685 GCA_029814505.1 Siphamia roseigaster | reverse complement strand
TTTTGTAAAGCACTTTGAGCTGTCTTGTGCATGAAATGTGCTATATAAATAAACTTGCCTTGCCTTGCCTTGCCTTACATCAAAAAAAAGATTTTAATTTGTGTGCATACTTCAATGAAAACAAATATCCAGATCTATAAACCTTAGCTCTTAGGTGTATTCTATACCTAAGAATTACATTTACCATAGGCCCTGTTGTTAATAATTCGATGTTCTATGCTACTCTTTAATCATTTACTACCACAGCTTTTGTAATAAGCAGCTGCAGTCGACATGGTCCATAGTACTATTCAGTTTGATTGTCTATTAACCAGAACAGCCACAGGTTCCAGACAATGTTTTTTGTTATCTGAAAGGATTGAATGATTCCACAACCATATTACAGATTAATGCATGTGGTGTCACGAACACGCACCACCCTTTCTCTGCTAAATACACAGATAGTGATTTGAAATGCGTTACCAATTCCAAACAAATATCATGGGAATACCTTTTCATAGGTTATAACTTAATTGTGATTAATTATTTGTATAAATAGATTATTTATGCATCAGATTTCAAAAAACAGATACAGTATTAATATACAACACACACACGCAAAAAAAAAAATCATTAAATCAGGTTTTGAAATGCATCGTCTTATTCTTTTCCTGTGCATTTCAGTGACAAAAGAATTCACCCCAAAATTACATCTGGTCTATAAGAGACACATCTCTGTCCAATAACCTGTGTAAATGAATCACTATATTACAAACTGGACTTTGCTCATGCTGGTGAAAATAAGCTTGTTTTTCTATGAAATGAAGCAACATGTAGATGAACGTAACATTTTGGATTCCAAGCAGTAGCATGGAGCATTACACTGCTTTACAAGGGAAGGGGTGAGCAATATGGGCAAAAAATAAATAAATATTAAAAACGTGGATTTTTTTTTCCCTCTTCTTATTTCCCCAATGACGATAGTCTGACTATATCCTTTAATATGCGAGTTTATTTTTCTTTTTTTTTACAGAAATTTTTTTTTTAAATCAAGGAATTAAATGAATTTGTCACATTTACCTTCCCCTTATGGTGTCCCAGCTTGTAAATAATGTTATTTTGACCCACACCAGTCTTGTCAAAACTGAACCATTTCCAGGCTAATGATGTGGACCCACATCTCGTTATGAAATCATGATGTGTTTTGAGTGCCACTGAGTCACCACAAGACTAAAAAATGTCTGCCGATTGGTTTCTGAGGCACACATTCAACCAATGATGATTTTCATGCACTTCTCCTTTTCCAACTATGCACCACTCATTTGTTTTCTTTTCATACATACTTGATCATGTAAAATTGCACATTATCAAATCAACATTTACGATATTATCATACACAATATATATTGCCCACCTCTACTGGTTACTGCTGGCTTGGATTGTGAGTCAGGAAGTGAGCAGCTTTGGATATATACAGTATTACGTGTAAAGTGTAAATGTTGGAAGCTGAGCTGTGAACACATTGCTTTTAGTGTAATGTGACATTTCCTGGGAGGCAGCCAAGTTTTTTTTTCTTCCTGCGCTGAAGGCAATTCCTTCTTAGAAACACGTGATCACTGAAGACTTGGCAGACCAACAACCTTGCAATATGCTACATAAACGTAAAAGGAATTTTGGGAAGCAGCACAACAAGCGCAAAGGCTAAAAAGTCAGCAGCTACAGTGAAAAAGGGAAGCCTTCTCTTTCATCTCCTTCTCCTCTGCATGGCTTTGCGCCATGTCAGCTGCTGTGTTTACCCAAGAGCCTTGACACAGTGGCCCAGTTAGCACCTACAGGGCCCTGACACTAGCCTGGATCTCCGCCAAGTAGCAGCAGCATGCAGCCAAGAAAAGCCACTAACAATAGACAACTCTTACTCTTCACCTCCACACCTTGTCAGTCTGTAAAAGGACAAAGCAAGAAACCAAAGAGATTTGTTATTGTTAGCCAATTTCCCAGTTTACAAAGGGGCACAACACATCCATTTACTTTTATTTGCTCACTCATAAAAGAGCATACAACTTATATACAAACAATTCTGGGGGGGATTTTTAAATTAACAGGAAAAATATGTCAATAGAGCATCCTGGTGAGTAGTAAGGATTTTGTTAAAAACATAAATGGACATGATTGATCCAGGCAACTCATAAAACACCAGTAATGGAAATAAAAAGGCTAATCTACATCAAGTGTTTTCCTTTTCATACAGAATTATGTAATACAACAGCAGAAATAGTATGACTGTTAAAACACCAGAACCAGCTCTTAGATTATGTTCATACTATGTTCACAAATTGTTTTCATGAAAAAAAAAAAAAAACCTAGCTTATACCAGTTTTACTTCTTGCATAAAGAAGGCAAGAATCCAAATGACAAAAGACACTGTAGTGAACAGTATTATTTGCAGCCCCCATTATTCACAAAACAATACACCATGAAACTCCATACATTCCTCTGTAATAACACAATATAGTCCCATCATAAAGCTCTATTGAACATTATAACACAAAGCACAGCTATGTGTTATTATAAAACCACTTAAGTCAGAAATGGGGGTAATGGATTTGGATGTTTTCGCAGACACCATTTCCTCTTTACTCAGTTTTTGAACAAACAATTGCCAGTTTATATAGTTTTACCACCAACACATCTTATAGTACAAGGTATTAACAAAAACTGTAGAACAGGAATGAAATTTGAAAAATAGAATCCAAAAGGCTGGCACAGAATCTCTATAGCAAATATTTTAGGTGGATGCAAAGGAAGTTGCTCAAAGAAATTCATATATTATATATTATTACTCAAAACCCCTTCAATTGCCAAATGTAGTGCAAGGCAACAAAGAGGAGTCCAATAACAGGTAACTGATGCACACAGTATGTGAAAGACCATACATGCTACAATGTACGCTACAACCCTGCATACCGTGCAAGGTCACGTCAGCATTGGTTGTCTCTATACAGTAAGTGTAGCTATAACGTATGAATCACTAAAAGCACTCAGCATATAGAAAACTTAACGGGACTTTGTGCCACAGTATCATATGACCTTGACTCTATTTCCCCCACAGCTGCCAAAGGCGTTGGTGGATGTCTTTGTTTCATTTAGCTATTCCCCTTTCTCTGTTTGCCTTCATTAAAGAGCAGGTGTTGAGATATGCTGAGTGGGAGTGGCTGTAAAGGACGAATAGAACTGGCAATGGTGTGGGGACGGGGGCTTGTGGTTTCACTACCAACTGATCAAATTACAGCAGGCATCAGTGGCTCAGTTTCCATTAGAGGCAAGGAAGCCAATCCTCCAGGGTCGATTTGGGAAAAGTGTGGCAACTCTAATGGACAAGCGTCATTTGCATTTAAACGTGAGAACTTTTTGCCTTTTCAATTAAATAGAAAGGAGCTGTGTGGTCATCAGTGTCCATGTACATGTAGGGTCATCCAAAAAGTAATTTGCATTATGGTGTCAGCTGTGGCACAGACATCTCATACAAAAGCAAAAATACAAACTACCCTTATCCACAACCAACTGAAATTGGAATATTAAGCAAAATACATCATACTTATTTCCTCCTAAACATCATTTTTTAAAATTATTTATTTAAGAAAGTCTACAATGTGTAAAGCAGCAGCTGAAAACAGCTAATCCAACATATTTTAAGTGACAACTTGAAGCCATGGAAATTAGTCCAAAGATACAATAAAAACCATAGAATAAATTAGTTCAACATAAGTAGTGAAACTACCATTTCTTCAGAAAAGCTGTGGGTATTAGGAAAGGAAAAAAAATATTTTAGACAACTACACTTGACAGGTTTGAGGCACTGTTGAAATTATGACCAAAGACAATGTTACTCATATTTAACATGCCATTTATCATTGAACACAATCCCAGCACAAATAGTTGAAGAGCTGGTTTAAAACCACAAAAACGCCAAGTCTCAGTTGACAAAAGTTAAGTGAAGATATTTCACCTAGATTTATGCATGACTCATATATTGTTTATTATTAATGTGGTTTAAATATTAGCTTACACAATGTTTCATGAGATGAGGGTTTCTTTTTTCTGTCTCTGGGGGGTGGGGGGCAGTAATAAAGTTATACAAGAACAATCCTTGAGTGCGGATGGTAGAATCATTTTGACAGACTAGACACTGTCACATATTGTAGTGTTTGACCAGGCCATAGTGTGGTGATGGGGGCTCGACCCACTCTGAGAAGCCTCCTCCCGTCTGCCAACAACAGATGTGCCCTTTGGGACTCAGACAAATAAAAAAAGTGTCTCTGCCTGCACTAGCGACCCTCTCATCCAGCTCCTCCCATTCAGGCCCTTTGGCTTTTTTCTTTTACAGCTCTAGTGACACAGTGAAATGAATTGAAAGATCACCAATCAGGGGCTCGACTACAACATGGACATGTACCCATCCACCCCCATCAAGCCCCCTGTCTCTTGTTGGGAGCCCCCGGTGGGAATGTTCACTGTTTGAAGAGTTAACTCTTTAATTCCGTCTGGAATGTTTCCTCTGGGTGGGGCAGAGTAGTGTGTTGAGCCAGACCACTAACCCTTCTTCCACAACATCTCCTCCCCCCTCTCATTCTCACTTCATCTCCCTACTAAATTCAATACCTCTATTTCTGGGCAGGGAGAATCTTTCACACTCGGGTGTTAGGAGTAGGTCAGCACAAAATAGAGCTTTGTCAGTGCTTGCATGATTATAACCAACATACTAATTCATATAAATCTAAAGCTGACATTTGTATGTGATGTGATACAGGCCAACCACAATGGTATACAAAAAAAAAAAAAAAAAAAACCATGAGAAAACTCTTGAATGCGTCAAACTTACTTGACCAAACAGTGTTAAACTTGAGAATGATACATGGGTATTAAAAAAGCAATACATTTTAGAAATAGCTCCCATCACTTAAGCAATGCAACGTACAACATGTATATATATTTTTTTTTCTTAATTAGGTACTTGTGTATACTTGTGGGTGTTTTTTTTTTTTTTTTTTATATCCAAACTATTTAGACTCACCAGACACCAAGCTAATGAAAATGTTACCAGATAAGCCACAGTGAAAGACTGACTGTTCAACCAGACTACTTTAAATGCAGGTTCTGCAATGACTTGGTTAAAATGTAACAATGGCTTTCCCACACTGGGCTATAATGATAAGTAATACAATGATTGATATTGCAAATTAATGTTACGAAAGAGCAAAATTACACAACTCCACTTCTGACATTCACTGTGACTATTTTTAACTTTAAGTGACTGAATAATTAAGTGATTAAGTTAAGTGTTCGGGTACTGCCTATATACCAGCTCGAATGGAAACTGGAAGCGCAAAATATAATTATCCATCTGCAATTGTTCCCAGGTTCTAATTTGTTTCCATGCTTACACAAATTTACCCACAGCCTAAGAGTCAGGCATCATTAGGGACATAGTTACATTAATCAAAAATTGCCATGAAAAGGGAAACCAGGAGCTAAAAGCCTTCTTTCCTTCATCTAGCCCAGCCATCCATGGTCTCCTGTTAATGAGGCAAGCAATGTTCACACAACATTGGACTGAGAAAACAAACTGAAAACAAGCCTGAACAATGCACCATACATCATGTGTATATACTAAACATCACATTAGTGTGCCAAAAGAGTTTGGGTAAACCATTCAATAGCAAACATAGAATAAGTCAAACGCAATTTGACATTATGCATTCCTTTCATATTAAGCCTAAACATATGACAGATCTCTTCAATATAGCAGAAGCATAAGTGAATAGAACAAAAAAAAAAACTTTTATCCTGTTAACAGTTGAACAACTGGATTATATGAAGATGCAATGCAATAGGAAAACAGGGGGAAAAAAGACAAGTAAAAATGTTTAACTGAATGACCCCGGTGCCGAGATTGAAGCTTTAACCAGACACTTTAAATAGCATACATGAAAAACAGTGTAGTAGATAGGTGCCAAATTTGGAAATTTGGTGTTGGACACATTGATCACAAACGCCATTAGCAATACAATTTTTTAGACATTAAGTCAACAAAGAATGAGACACAAATGAGTTTTAAATGTACAAGACACTTTGATGAAAATAACAGGAGCACTATACATTAACTTTGGAAAAACAGCACCTTAATAGTACGAGACAAAATTTTTAGCTTTCCCATAGAATTCAAAAACACTGCAAATATGGTCATCTACATACGAGTGTCTCAATATAAATGTACCTTAAATAAGATACCCAAAAGAATTACCAGCACCTGTAGCATTTAGACACTAATTTAGGTTTAAACAATTCAAGGAGATATTCTTGAATCATCCCTTTACTGTAACACCCTTGGCGAAGCAGAACATTTCAAACACAACATTTGCAGTAACATGAATGCGTAACGTGGGGGTGGAGGTTCTCATTACCATGTTGCCCACTTGTTATGAACAGCCATTCATATTGTTGTGCTTCTGAATGATCTCCATTTTCAAGAAATCAGACTGTAATTCCAACCTTATTATATCATCGTAACAGGAAGTCCAGTCAACATTAGAAAACTAAGTACACCATTTAAAACCCCCAGACAGTTATAGCATGTGAAACACCGACAGCAGAAACCAGGTCAACTTGGCTTATACAGTGCCACTGAGGCCCATGGCTCCCACCACAACAGTACTGAAAGACACAGTAATACACAGTATATTTTCACACATCTACCAGCACTCAAACGAAGCGCTCCACATTCCACTGTCAAAATGAAAACATCGGTCCATCAGCTAAATACGTCTTCCTCATTTATCATAAATGAAGCATAAACAAGGCCAAACATTCCTGCCTCTAAAAGCTCACACACAATCCTTATCGATCTCTGCACTGCCGCCATGCAGCTCCCCACTTCCTGGCTGATGTGTTGCTGGGGCGACAGTTAAATTATGCAACAGAGCTGGTTGAACACAGGTTTCAGAGCCTGAGCAGCAAAAAATGCTCAAGGATGCCAAATGGTGGCAGCAGACAATAGTATGTTTTAGGGCAAGTGCTACGGTGACCTTTTTCCACATCAAGAGGGAAAGTACTTCTAGCTTTTTAATGTTGTGTCTAAGTAGGGGTGGGGATACAGCAAAAATATATTATCACGATTTTTTAAACTAAAATCATGATCTTGATTTTAATTGCGATTCTTTACATTGATCATTGAGACTGATTTACATATTGTTAATATATTTACATATATTTTCTGAACAGTGCAACCAAACAATTACCCTATGTACAAAGTAGCCCTAAAAGAAAAAATAAACAGACAATTTAGTCCAAAGAACCTATGTGCAATTTTGGCAACATATGTGCCAAGAACACAAACAGTGAAACATTAAAAAAACAACACTTTGATGAAGTGCTCTCTTACAACATAAAAACTAAACTGCACTCTGTTTTGACGTAGCTTTCATTAACATGAAAAGTAAAAATAAATAAATACAAAAAAATACAAAACAAAATATCAATCAAGAAATGCCCATTTCAAATAATACTCCAGGTTTATAGAACAGGTGGCTGGTAATCAGCGTGTTGGGTGCTCTTGAATGGAGGAAGAAGTCCAAAATGAGAAGAAGAATCCAGGCAGTCTACTCAGATTAAAGTTTCACTTAGTACGGTCATATGGCACAAGCATACTCGTTGTGGGGTACATACAGCATGGAACACACACCCCCAGATAAACCCCTCCAATTCCCTAATCTCTCTGTTTTGATGGATTGTTGATACGTGCTAATCCTTCACAATCCAATATCATTATATCGCACACCCCTATGTCTAGGGTATGAGATAACTGCCTTAGCATTGATTTACTTAGTCTGAATTAATGTGAAAAGCATCCTCTAAAACCTTTTTCACTTTACAAAAACATATCTCCCAGATTTCCTCCAGCAAACAGCATCTCCATATCATGAACAGCCTACCTGATCCAAATGACTATCTGTAAATCTAATCATAGTGGAGGAGGTGATTCATCTCCCTCCTGTAATTGAGTCTGCCTCATGTCCACAACTCAGAAATGTGAAATTACTGGAGTTATTTTAGTACATAAAAGTCTATTTTCAAATTGTTTGGAGAATCACTTGACTTTATCAAAGTTAAAGCTATATCAAACTATAAAAAAATGGAATGTTGTTATCCAGTCTTTTACTGAATCACCACATTAGACTGACATCACCCAAATTAGAAACAATCATAATCTTCCACATATGACACCTGGTTTCACGGCTGACGAGCATTCAAAAAAACTTACTAATCAGCCCTGTCAAGTGATGACAGGTGTATTCATGTTCAACTCAGTATTGTAGCTTTGTCATCTCTACCTCTGCAAACACAGCAATGCAAATGTAGACATGGCCTGTTTGCTCTTTCCATTTTTCTCATTTGTTAACTATTGCAGGAACACACAGCCTATGAAAATAAAATCTGTAACCCTGTTTAATGAAATCAGCTGCATTGAGAAACCACCTGTGGCATACAACAAGTCTCTGAGTTACAACAAACAACCAGACTGACTGAAGCAATGTCACCACAACTGTAGTGGGGTATGTTCTGCAGGCATGATTAAAACTCTATTAATCACATAGGGATTATCACAAGGAGTGAAGAGGTCTGTGGACATATGTGTGGGTGAGTAGGAAGCATGGGGGTGGATTACAGGGGTCATGCAGTCCCTGTCCCAGTGGGGCGGAGGCCACAGTGGGAAGACTGGCCTGCTGCCTGCCCCAGCTCCCTACACGCGACGCCTTTGTCCATCCTCTTGTTTGACAATTATTTACTTTGCTGTTTAGAGCAGGGCTGAGGTCACTTCACATACATCACTGACACAAAAACACTGGCTAGCCATCTCTGCCCTCCTCAATGTGACCTGTAAAAGCCCCAACATTCATACATAGAACACTCAAGAGTACAGGACTACAAGACAGACTAATCAAGGTCTTGTCAGTAAAGTGTTGCTGTTTGCTGAGGAAAATAATACAGCTACACATTGAATCGTTACAGACTATTGCCTGTTCTAACTGATCATCAATGTTAGCACTTTCAGTTTTAGAAATACATAATGAAATGTCATCTAGACATTATCGTCCAATCTCAGTGTCTGTGTGAGCTACAGAATTAAAATCTTTAAACAGGGGTTGCTATGACTGCAATGGCCAAAGTATAATACGCAAGGTGCTTTGGATAAGGGCCTCCACCCAATGTGGGTAGTTATGTGAAATGTAAATGTTTATGTAAATGGTCCACTGTAGTTTTCTTCTAAGGTAGAAATCCCATGTTCCCTCTATCACTGCTTTTAGAACATAATAAATGCTCCTCCAATTATTAAAGGGGGTTGGTATTTGCAGCATCTGTCAGGCTTGTCTTTGGCCTCTCGAAGACAATGACATAAAAAAAGAAAAGAAAAAGAGAAAAGAAAAAAAAAAAACAGTTCCCCTGCTTCCACTGTCCCCCTCCCCCTACAGCAGTGCAACCTGAAACTGCCTGAAGAGATGAGCCGTCATTAAATACTGCAGAGCTGACATAATGACAGGAAAGATAAAAGAGAGGAAACAAAAAAAAGGCCAGACCAATTCTCATCCCATAATGCTTCCCCCAACCCCCAGGCTCAGCCCACCTCTCCTAATAAAAGACACCAGGCCATAGATAGGCACTGGTCAGCTATAACTTTGCTGCTCTGATCTTCTTTCCTGACAATGTTCAGACAAAGCCTTGCAACCTCATAGAATGCTACCACTCTAATATTAATCTTAAAGTTAATCTTCACATACAATGAGATGCCTCAGCAATGTAGGCAAAATCCATTTTACATTTTCATTTACAAGAGATCATGTCTTTAATCAAATGCAGTAAATTACTGTCTATATAGACTTTAAAATAAATTCAACTACTACTGGTCACTCTATATCTTCACTACTGCCTGCTTTAGTATCGCTAACATCTCTATCATAACCCAAGTCCATGTTTCAAAGCTAAATTTGGAAATGGAGTATAGAGTAGCACTACTGGACATTAGTCTTTAAATAGACCGTAATAAAATCTTGACACATGATAGTCCAGCACCCTCAGCCAACTGATCAAGCTCAAATATGTTCTGTGACACTGCCCACTCTTGTGCAAATAAGGCTTTTTATATCACCAAAAGGGTGCTGAGCTCTCTTTTAACTTGCTATGTTCCAGCCTAGGCTGTTACACCACATGTAGCTCGGCTGAGCTCCCAGTTGGCATTCCAGCTCTCCATAACACTGTGCTGAGGCAATATTTACCTTCAAGGAAAAGTGCACTTGGCACACAGCCTAAACTCTCAGGGTGGGGGGTGTTAAGGGGCTGCTACTGTGTACTACATCTAACCTTCCCACCCACCCAAAATCCTCGTGCTGACCCGGCCAAACCACCCACATCCTCACAGCAGCAGCTCTACTCTGCCTGACTCCACTACCTGGATCACAGCCAAACCAGAGTCTGAGCAAAGTGCCAAGAGGGACTGGAAGCGAAGGAGAGAGACATACACAGAATGCGAACACACAGGGAAAGAACTAGTGAACGGGAACACATTGCGCCCCAGCCTGGCTTTTTGCCAGTACTCACTTAGGAGGATTTTTAGCCACAAAAGCCAATTGGCAGTCAACCCTCTGCAGAGATTTGAAGTGTCTCACAAAGCTATCACCACCACAGCAGTCAAGAGTAAGCAGATTGCTGCACAACAATCAAACTAAACACTTGATGTCAAAGTAGCAAATGGTGAAAAACCTTGTGTGTTTGGGTGAACCATTAAGAAAATCTTTATTTTGACTGAACTATACTTGGTAAACCTAAGGAAGTCCTCTCTAGAGTTGGTGTTCTTTCCAGATTCTCAAGCTTATTTTAGAAGGGCAGTGTTATAAATACATAAGGAAAATGCCAAAATGCAAGAACTTGTCAAATGAGGAGGAAATGATGTTGCAAAGAAAAAAGGCCTGGCACTAACCTGTCTAAAATGATCATCATAACCCCAGTCAGCCTGTCCGTTAGGGGAGGTGGCAGAATGGGCCCCAGCAGGAGATAAGCCCTCGTCAGGTTCCTGCTTTACTCTTACAGGTGGTGATGCAGACCTCTGGGGTGCAGATGCAGCATAGCTGCCAAATGGACGAGGTGGGATGCGGGAGGCACTCTGCTGCAAAGCAAGGGTCTGCTTGCGAAGGAACTCAAGACCACTGGCACTTCCCTCCTCTTCATCACTGCCCTCATCACCCTCCATCATCTCATTGTCGTCATCATCGTCCCCAGAATCCCTCCCTCTGTCCTCATCATCCTCTCTTTCTGAGTCCACGCTGCTCTGATTGGACATCCGGGGAGGCATCCCACCACCTGGGACCCCTCCAGCCAGGCCTTTGCCCATGAAACTGGCCCCAGAAGCCCGGGCAGCTGCCAGGATGGCCTGCTGGGCAGCAACCTGCTGTGCATACATGATGTGGGCCTCACGCAACTTCCTCTCCTTGCGCTCCATTTCCAGTCTGGCCTGCTGCTGGCGCTGGAGTTGCTCCATCACTGCCTCTAGTTTCATACCCCCTGTGGGGGTGCTCTGAGGAAAGGCCACACCAGGCTCCTGAGACATACTGGGCTGTAGATAAAAAAGAAAAGTGTAATGATAGCCTGTCATCTACCAAAATCAAACTTCTCTTAAACAGGATGAAAATGTCTGAAGGGCTGTACAGAACAGCCTGATTGAATCATAAAGACCATACATGCAAATGACAATCTATATTCAGAAGGATTTCTTTAAATGTTATGTTAGAAAGCGGTTGAGCAATTAGAAAATCGACAATCTCATGGAAAGAATTACATGCTACATTTCTTAAGCAAACAACAGACACATATACACGCTGTTTTCGTGAGATTTCAACATTTAAAAAAAGACTATGATAAACAAAATACACAAAAGAAAAGACCGGTGAATAAGGTGAAAACAAAAGCACTAACCTATTAATTAACAATGCAACCATTAAAACACAATCGCTTTCAAAAGTAGCAATTCAAGAAAAATAAAGTAGCAGCCAACACGTTTAGTGAGCTGTGAACGAGTGCTGTTAGTACATTATATTAGTAATATAATGTAGTAACAGCTCATACAAAAGATATGAGCTGGTGGTTAATACTCACTTCAAAGACAAGGACAATTCTTGACCAGTACCACAGAGCATGAAAATACGTGACTTCTGTTACAGCAATTTACGACATGAACTATACCTACATAATCCACTCGCCTATTGCATCACTGATAGTGTCTAACTCGAGAAAAAGATAAAAAAAAAATTTAATTACTTCCAGTCGAAATTTCAGTGTTAAGTGCAGAGGGTGTAAACCGACTCCCGGTTTTATCTTAAAGCAAACAAACTCTGGAGCAGAAAAAAAAAACTTTAACTGTCAGAAATGTACACCTTTTCCGCAATTAGCTACTTAGGCCAATCCTGCTGTTGGGAGGATATTTAAAGTTTTTGTGGATTGACAGTACAACAAGAAAAAAAACATTGAAATGATCAACACAGACAAAAAGAAAGAGTAGAAACAGAAACGTAGAAGTCGCCTACCATACTGTCAGATTAGCTATTTGGGTTTTTGACTTCCCTTTGTAGAAAGAGAAGCTAATTAGTTAGCTAGCAGTTCACCATTAATAAAAACGGCAAATCTGGGTCGCTTGGGAAGGTTGAAGTTCGCCGCAGCAAAAGAGGAAAAATACCAAACGCGAAGCACGGCCACGACTCACCATTTGTGCCTTACTACTGCCGGAATTGTCCACCATCCCTCCTTCCTTGGCTTTATCCTCCGTCTTCCCTCGTTTCTGGCACTCGTTCAAACACTTGTAAACACACACACGCGCGCGCGCACGGGTGAGAAATACTGTGCATGCACCGCAGAGTTCGACTGATCCGCGCGCATACAGCCACAATATACTCTTTTCTGGACGACCCCTGCGGACAAAAAGGCCCTTCTTTCGTCTTTTGCAAGTGTTTTGGTCGTGATTTCCCTCTTTATTACAAACGTGGACCTTTTGGGAAATGGCCCGATCTCATATCTCGCAAAGCGCCGAGGTAACTCCCTTCACTCGTTTTTTTCCCCCTCTCCTTCAATGACACCCCCCGCATGGCGCACAGCAGCATTAGGGCCCGCCCAGCCACAGCAACAAGTCCCACAGCCCTGCTTATGTCCACGACACCCTTATCACCTATATTTACCTGCAACTTACAACAAAACATAGCATATTACTACCTTCTATTTTTTTTCCTATCTTTTCATATCTGACGCGAATCTGAAAAAAAAACAAAAAAAAAACAAAGAAAACTTTACAACCAAAGTCTATGGCGTTTTATTTATTTATTTATTTATTTTATTATTATTTATTATAAGCTGTGAGCGCATACTCATATTTGCCAAAACACAAGCAAATATATCCGTATCATTGTACATTTAGTATAGATCTACAGTAAAATCAAGTACTGCACAATTTTAGCAAGTTCTCTCGATCACGTTTACCTTATAATTAGGCTACATTATGTATTTATATCATTTCAACAGATGCAGTTCACTGTTTTAGATTAAATATCACGACATAGCAATTGAAAGATGTATTGATAATGATAGAAATATAGGCTATAAAGCAATTAGAGTAAGTATAATTCTATGCTGCCCCCTCGTGGAAATGATAATTCAATCATACTCAAAAAGTTTTATCAACTTTACAGAGATACAAAGATAGTGGTGGGAAAAAGTTTTTGGAGACCACATGCATCTGTAATATATTACATTGAGAATCACTCTTAAGTCAATGTTTTTTTTTTCATGCTAAAAAGAAACAGATCAATCCTTTTGTCACTGTTTGTTTCATTCAGCCACACCTTTTGAAACACACACAAAAGACTTTTCCACAAATATTTAATATAGCCTAA
>JAPTYR010000018.1:18169395-18188996 GCA_029814505.1 Siphamia roseigaster | reverse complement strand
CATGAAAAATTATTTTAATATTTTCTACACAATATATGTGAAGTTCACGATTCAATACAAACTGGACCAAAAAATAGCTTATTTCCTGTCATCGACTTACATGGAAAAAAATGCGCACTTCTGGGGTCCCATTGGGCGGAAGTTGAATTACGTCACTTTCCAGCTCTATACCGAGTTTCAAAATCTTCTCCGATAACTGTGGCAGGATGTAGCATTGACTTTGTTCTAACCTGCGGTGGACTCCTGCCAATGCAGTGTCTCGAAGAGGGAACAGTTTGGGATAAATGATGGTAAACATGACTTGACTGCAGCGATGGCAGTGGCCCAGAGGGAACTGCAACAGGTCCAACAAACTCTTTGGGAGGGCGATGGGAGGAAGGACATTCAGATCTACAAATGCAAACACAAGGACACTAGTAAAAGTCTGAAGTCACAGCGTGCAGCACATACAGATGAACAGGTTGGGGTTCACCTGTCGGCCGTTGGTGGTGGGTTCGGTGCAGAGTCCTCATAGCGAGCTCCTCCAGAGGAACCACATTATCCGTCCCCGAGCCAACCACCTTCACTTCAGCTGGCAGACCGACCAAAGCTTCGCTCAGGGCTTCACCCAGTGCCTTCCCCAGCTCTCCCTCCAGCACCTGGGGTGACACACCACACCTGGACACACATGGTCACAACATCAGGCTCTACATTTGTCCACAGACACTTTGAGCTTCTTGTCTGGATCTACATGAAAGTCTTCAATACCCGCTGCAGCCGATGACCTTGTTATACAAGTAGGAGGGAAGTCCTTTTAGATCCACATTATTGTCAACGAATACAAATTGTAGCTCCCGTGACCTTCCCAGATCTGAAACACACACAGAGTTATTAACACTGCCTTCCACATAGTGCATATAACACACTATGCAGAGGGGATTTACCGACCGAGTGGTAGAAAGGTCAGTCGATTCGCGGCCATTGAGAGCTGGTTGAGGCGGTGGAGCCAGCAGAGCTGTCGTGGAATGTGATTCAGTAAATTGTGATCTGCTGTCAAATTTTGCAGAGACAGACAACGGTGCAGGCGGTCTGGGAGAGAAATCAACTGGTTCATGGACACATCCAGAGTCTCTAGTTCCTGCAGATCACCGATCTCTAATGGGATCAAAAATGGGAGGGGATGAAGAGTTATTGCAAATCGCAGCTCAATCAAAACTGTTTATGCGTATGTTTTTTTTTTTTTGTACGTCAACTAAGAGATGGCATTTCAACATGAGACGTTTTATGAAGTGATACTTTAAATATATTGTGTCTTATTTGCAGCTGTCTCATATATACCACAAATTAAACTTATTGAAATGGACACAGACTTCTTTAAAGTGACACACAGGTTAGTTTAGTTACAATGTTGCCATCTGCTGGTAAAGAAATGTAAACAACACATTTTGGCGCAATTTTTTCATGAAAATTCATATATTATATCAAACATGAGATGTTGTCCACATAAAACCATACACATAATTTTGTTTTAATTCCATTTATAACTAGCCATAATAAAAACAATAATTAATAGGGATGTGCTACCAAAACACTTCCATACATGTTTTCTAAATCTTTAACAGCATTGTATACTTGGCTTTTGAATATTCCAGGATTTTTACATTTTTTGCCTAATGCTTTGTCAGTTTGAGTAACATAATCATGAAGAAAAAAAGATCTGCCTACTTACATAAAGTAACATCAGCAATAAAAAGTAGAAGTAAAAGGCAGTAAGCTCTGTTTTACCTGGAGGAAGGCATTTCAGCTGGTTATTGGACAGTCTCAGGTGTCGTAATGACCTTAGTCGGCCAATCTCTGGACAAAGGAACTGAAGGGCATTATTACTCAGGTCCAACGACTGCAGCCTGGCCAGGTTTCCAATCGCTGAGGGTCAAACAGATTATGCTGACTCATTATGCTCCACAGAAAAAAACAATTTACAAAAACTTTACTGACCTCATTGGCATTACAGTAATACTGTGTACGAAAAAGTAGCCACCTGACTTCATCATCAAAGTTACAAGCCAAAGACACAAATGAGTACTTACCTTCAGGGATTATAACTATGTTGTTTGAGTGTAAATACCTTACAACACACAAAAATAAATGGTTATGATTGAAATAGACCAAAATGTTTGCCATTTCATTGATTAATCAATAAAATATGGTATCGGTCTGGACACTTACAGTTCAATTAAGTTTGGGAGCTTCTGTGCAAGATTGTCAGGCTGAAAGCAAGAGATTAAAAACAGATAATCAGAAAATTAAACAGGAAATCAACATATGAAATTGCTGTACTCATGCCAATCACTATTTCATCAAAGAAGGTACTACAGAAATTAGGTCAGCAATGATACCCCCCCAATGTACCAGTGTAGTGAGTGAGTTCCTCTTCATGTACAATCTCTCCAGAAACTGCAGGCCTTCATCCTTCAACAATTCTACAGGGAAATTATTCAGGTTTCTGTAGTTAAGAAACAGGTTTTTGTGTCGCTCCTGCTTGGCCATGAATATGGTCTCGTGAAGTTCAGTTGCCATTTTGGAGAAGGACCTTCCCCCCCTCTGTGGAGGAGGCTCAGCGAATCTACTTCTTTGCTATGGCATCACTCTCTCCTGAGAAATACAAAGGAGGGCAAAACATTTTAAGAAAGGTGAGCCATACATATCAGGTCAGGACAACAAAGCACAGCAAACACTGTTAGTAAGCTCATGTAAAATTTAGAAGGTGTGATTCCAGTTTTCAGGCAATGTTGCAGTAAGGGTTATGGTCCCTTGAAAACAGCCCCCTATGTTTGTTTTTTTTTTTTTACAAGTATAATGTACAAAATAAAAATGGCATACACTCTTTTTCATGTTAGAATCGGAAGAGATACAAAGGGCATCGATGAGATAAAATAAAATATTAATAATAAAATGAAAAAAAAGTTAAACAGGGGCTAGGGATTTTTTGTAAGTCATATTTTTCAATCATATTAAAGAGTTTGCAGGCATTTTTCTTTATTAGGGGATTCATAGTTTTAACAAAATGAAGAATCTTAATGTAAAAAACACAGCCCCCATTGAAATAACCCTACATTTATTCTATTAACACTGTCTGAAATGATAACTTAAGCTGTCTGATAATATTGACAATGGTTTAAAAAAAACTCCCACACGGCAAGTAATATACTCTAAATAGACACTTTTCCTGCAGCTAGTGTTAAATTCGCCTTGCATTACACACATTTTTTTTCTGTTTTTATATTTTTTTTAGCTCTATTAGCCACTATTAGCATGTTAGCTAGGTGGCTACCTCTATTTGCACATTACGCTCAACGGCAGAACTGCCAGTAAAAACACGCATTACCTTAGCAGCTTTCATTAATTCCCACATATGCTCACGGTCGACATTATTTTTATTTGTGAGTTTTATAACACACATAAGTTAAATAAAGAGCTAAGTAGGGCACCAACAGTCCTCGGTCGTAAACAACGTAAAACGTCACTGTACGTACCGGTCAAAGGTCAACTCCCACCGTCGTCATCTTCCTTTTATTGGAATACTGCCACCTGCTGTTGACTTAATAAACGACACCGTGTACACTGTGTCAAACACTGCAAAAATCTAAATCTTACAAAATGTATTTTTCTTATTTCTAGTCACATTATGTCATGACACTTAAAATAAGACACATTTCCCTATTGAGTAACTTTTCAGTGAGGAATAAGAACTGATTTTTAGACAGTAGATATTGAAAATCTTATTTCAAGATAATTTTCATTTGTTCCATTCCATTGGTAGATTTTTTTCCCCATTGCGTTCCTTTTCTTTTTTTTCCTGCTTAATTAAATATTTTATTTATTTAGACTTAGATTTTCGACTTTATTTTTCCCCATAGGGAAACCTGTTTTCACAGCCATACACACGCAGACTCCATCACAAGGACATTAGACAAAACATTTTAGAGAGGAGGAGCAGAGAAAACACAACATAAACCACAAAACACTACAAAAAAACAAGGGGGGTATTAAAGACACCATGACTGTCCTGACATGACATTCGGGGTCTCCTATTTAAGGCAGTGATTCCTGCAGGTATGAGGCTCTTCCTCAGACAGGCCTTCTTTCAGCATTAAGTTCTGCATGTGATGGATGGATGCAAGAAAAAAAATCTTCCAATGGAACAAGTGAAAATGATCTTGGTAAGATTTCTTGAAATTATACTTTGCAGATCTATTGTCTAAAAATAAGTTTTTATATCTCACTGAAAAGTTACTCTTTAGATTATTAGATTATTATGTCTTATTTCAAGTGTAATGAGACATTTGGACTAGAAATGAGAAAAAAATACACTTAGTAAGATTTAGATTTTTGCAGTGCAGCCTTTATGAACTAACACCCTGTTAATGTCTAAATTAATTTAACTGATATTAGAGTTGATTAATTTTCATTTGGTGCATTTCATATTTCTCCACACATTTTTTACAGTTTTATTCCAATGCCGAGTTTAATAGAACAGAAACAGTGCTTCATAAAATGTTACTATAGCAGATTATGCAAATTGTTTTCACAATATTTCAACGTGTGCAAACCTATGTCCTGGTTTTAATTACTCATTACAATTCCAATAGTTTTAGATAAATAATTCACATGTTTAAATTGTGAAACTGCACGATTATTATTATTATTATGCATTATCTCTGACTAGACTGGCTCAGAAAAAAATAGAGTTGAACAGAGTATTTGTCCCTGTGATGCTTTGTGTTGTTGCCCATGACCCTCAATGAGTAAACACATGAAAACCCTCCAAACAAAAGCAGCTACAATGTTTATATTGTAGTAAATTATCATTGATGGTAACTAAGTTTAATTTAAGTTTATACCTGACAACAGGCTTATAGTAAAATACAAATTTGAGGTACTTCACTATTTCTATTTCATATCACTCTTTGAGGTAATTATTTACTGATACTCAAATAAATTAAATAGTTTCACTATATTTCATCCCTTTTCTGTCTGGTGAGAACCTTATATTTCAACATGAATTAACTTTGAGTGTGATGCATCGCAGACCTGAGTATTCCTTTGTGAGTTTAAATCCTGTTACTTTAGGTGAAAACACTAAAACCTGTCATATACTGTCAAATTTATTGTATGTTGAACTGAATAGACGATGTTTCCCCTTCCCCTCTTCAATTACAATGAAGTCTTTGCATGTCAAACTGTAACCAGAAATGATAACTAGGGAAAGCTACAATAAAAAAAAAAAAGACAAGCAAACAGTTTGCATACATTTTTATTCATCTTAAATCTTGTGTAGAAAAAAAAAAGAATCAGAGAAACATTCTCTTTTCCTTCAGCCAATAATTTTTCCCAGTATTCAGAATATATCGATAAGAGGAAAAATTCTTATAACAGCATGTACAAAAGAAAACCAAAATGAAACCTTAGTCTAACCGATCATTTCAACAGAAACGCAAGAGTTGGAAGGCTATGAATAATTTACACACATCAAAATCTTGGTAACAAATTGGCCATCAATGTAACAAATAAGAAGACAAAAACAAAAACAAACAAACAAACAAAAAAAAACAAACCCAAAACAAAAACATCAATTTGTTCGATTTTATGTCCGCTCTGTGAAGCATTCCAGTGGTAAAAGTGTGGCAAAACTCAGACCACAAAAACTCCATCCTGACCTCATTGTATCAGGCCAAACTGCAGGAGGGCCCCCCACTCAAACACCAACACTTCCGGGACAGGAAACTATAAACTTGGCTTGTTAGGGGGAGGAAAAGAGACTCATACAAATAAAGAGAGTTAGGAATGCTTTTTCTTGGGGTTTCTGTATGATCACCATGGAAACGGGTATAGGCACTAGCAACGGCTCTCATGTCCCAACGTGGCGGCGAAAACCCTCAAGGATATTCTGTTCAACCAACATATGAAGAACTAATAAATACGTGTAAAATACAACACATCATTAACCGACTCCTGGGTTACCACAAATGTTACCACAGCAACCGGTTCAGGATCATTAGCATCGACATCAAACGACTCAACTGAAACCAGATGTTTTCTACCTATGAATGCCTCCTTTCTACCTGCCACTTCACTCAATAATGAGGAGAAACAAACCGTTTAAAGCCCAATGGAGCGAGTGGGAACATGGAGATCACCTGTCAGCTCCTTCATTCTTGCAGATGATTGAAACAGCATTAAGCCAGGTACAGTAAACAAACAAAACAAACAAACAAACAAAAAAGCAGGAAATATTGACTAAAAATGTCATTAGGGCATGCCGTTTTAGAAATTAACCAGTGTAAACTCTCCAAAACCACAGGTCTTTGTCTCTGCAGTGTGACCAGTAATTGTGGTGTATGATTGGCTGATTATGTAACAGACAGACCAGCATCAAGCTAATGTTCCCTAATGGCCTCCCTCACCCTTCAGGATGGCTCGGTTTGTGGTTTGAATTTGACCGTAAAAAGCAAACAAACAAACAAACAAAAAAAAATCAGCACTCGCTAAGATCGTCGTTACAGCTGGACAACTGAGATGAGATGCTTTGTCTTTCTGTGTATAGATTGAGAGGGGGAGAGAAAAAGTGTGAGGTAGATGGATGGTTGAAGAAAACATAACTTTCTCCCTCAGTTGCAGAAAAACACAAAAATTCCCCCTCCCCCCAAAAAAAAGAAGAGGGGGAAAAAAGGTGGGATATTTGTACAGTGACTTACAATTCACAACATATAAATAACCAAGAAATGTCTCTCCTTGGACTCCAAATGTTATTTGAGGTGAATGACCCTTTAAAAATCCACGTGGTCCTCTATGTGATTATACTCGTCTTTGTGCATCGATAAAATATATATGTGATGAAACCGCATTAACTCTAGGTGTAAATGAATGTAGCTTAATTGATAACCAGTATTTGACTTGGCTGTAAAGTCAGATTTTGTGTGAAACTGTCAGTGCTCTATGACCATTCTTTTTTTCTTCCCATAACAAATTTAACTTCAGCAATTTACATACAACTGCTGACACTCAAAGAAAAGTTAAAGAACACGAAAATAGAGCAGCAGTTCACAGCTCCCTGTTTTAATCAAACTGATTCTAACGCTTTGCTTCTGAGAAATAAGATTTGGAGGCTGCCTGCTACATCAAATTAATTTCATTCTGCGTTTACAGTGCAAACACCCCTTCTGATTCTGTCAACTCCTGACTTAAATTCGAAGAAAGAAAAAAAAAAAAAATGCAAATGAAAAGCAGAGGGACATAGAATCATACTGGGTTGGATGTCTCTGGGTATGACCGCACAGAAACAAAACCGAAAGAAAAGAAAGAAGAAAAGGTTTCATCTTTTCTCTTTGACCTGAGATTTAGTTGGGACTCAGCAGCAACGCCTGACCTCTGACCTCTGAGCTGGAGCGTCGTCTTCTAGAGCTCCAGAGGACGGAGGCCGAGGCGTCCCGAGAGGAGACGAGGACATCTGAGGTCCATCGTGCCGTTGGCGTCCTCCGGTCAGATGGGAGGGGACGTTACCGGTGTTTCAAAACACAAGGCAAATTGTCGTACCTTTTTACACAACATAGAAACAAAAACCAGTTCAGATACACTTTACACAGTTTACAAGCATAAAAACATGGACTGTAGTGGAAACGTTCATAGATCCAACCTGAAGGAGTTTTTCTCTTTTTATATATATATAGATATCAACTATATTACAACCACAAGAGAAATAAGGAATAGCAGCTTTTTCTGTACATGATGAATGTCTCCAACCGTAGAAAAGTTAGAAAAGTGACACAAACAACTGGTGTGTACATAAATGCTCTGCCCACATACAGATGTTGTAAATGTTGGGAGACTAGAGGCTAGTCTAAAAAATACCTGTTTGTATACAACATTAAAGAGAATGCCTCTGAACTCGGAGCAAACTCAGATTGAGAGGCGGTACAGGTGTACTGTTCATATTTACTTTCGTCCTTATGCCCTTCCCTCTGCAGTCTGCGCTTCGAGAGGTTTCATCTTTTTATTTTTTTTTTGCATCTATTAAGTAAATGGAGGGTAAAACCTCGAGGAACAGCACAAGATGAACCGATATAATCAACATCTTGCGTTTTTGATCATCTACAATTTGATAAAGTTCAATGCCAATTCTATTTTCAGCCTGGTGTGTTGTACAATCAGAGTAATGATGCAGAGAATTTGACAAAATTTGAAAAAAAAAAAAAAATCCTTTTGGCAGAAAATTTGGCAGGTTTGATTGACTTTTCCCTCTGGTGATGTGTTTTCAGCTAATTGGCTGTCGACACTCAGCCTGCAGCGCAACCAGACTACTAAATGATGGAGATGCTGACCCCTCTCTCAAGTGCTTCTTCATTAGATATGCTTGACAGTTTCACCATAATGCCCGCCACAAGGCGACCCATGCGCTGGTCATTTACAAAGGCCTACACATTTTCCTCATTTGGAAATACATATAAAAAAAGTAACAAACAACAATTTATAAAATAAGTTCAGCCATAAAGAGAGACACATCTTTCCCCCAAAATGAATTTCTTTTTTCTCTTTCTTTTACCGTTTTCACTCATCCTACTCAGCAGTCACATCTGATAGCCAGCTGGTGGAAACCAAACTGAGACGAATATCAAAGAGTGTGTGGAGGTACAGCAGAACATGGTCTGAAGAGACTTACCTCCCTCCACTCAGTCTTTGCTGCACACTAAGTAGCTACACTCAGTTGGTGGACATTGTTTTGCTGTATTTTACTTTAAAAAAAAAAAAAAAGCTCCCACCCATTCAGACATGGCGTCCTGCAAGAGTGGCGGTGGCAGGTTTGCAGTCTGGTGGCTGTCTGTCCCATCAGCAGGCAGACGACTGGGGGAGGGGCATGGCACGTTCATTTTTGCGTCCTCCGTTCATATGGGCGTAAGGAGGCAGTTCGTCTAAAGACGGTCGCATCGCTACGCCCGAACCTGTCCCGAGTCCCGCCCCCGACAGCCCGTTGGCCGCCTGCTGACCGGACGGCTGCTTGTCCATGGCAGATGTTGACGTAGAAGGAGAGGAGGGGGAGCTGGTGGCTAATGAGGGGGCGGGAGGAGCCTCTGAGCTGGAAGGAGGCGGGGTCTGTTGTTGGGGGGCTGGGGTTTGCTGTGACTGTGTGGAAGAGGCGGGGTCCAGAGGGATGTCGGTCATGTTGGCGTCGTCTCGGTGCAGTTGCGGTGCGTCAGCCGGCTTGTTGTCGGCGCTGTAGAAGAAACTGACCTCTCTGAAAGACGGCTCCAGCTCGTCCTTTATGCTGCTGATGATCTCCACAAATGCCGGACGCATCTTGGGGTTGTACTGCCAACACATTCGCATCAGCTCGAACCTGCACAAAAACACACAGATGAGGTGCGTTAAATACATGCACTGCTGTAGTAATGACTCCTGAGAAACTCTGCCTTCCTGCCGACAAGCCAATATTTACTTTTGCCAAATGTTTGCTTTCTGTTGCTAAAATGGCTGTAAGTGGCACCACCCCACACACTTCTTGTTTATGAAGCGTGAAGCTGATGCTCCTTTGAGTTCAGTCCAGCAGCTGCCACTGAGAACTCTGCTTTAAAACTGCATCCAAGGCAAACCTCACGTCAACAAAAAAATAAAAAATAAAAAAAATGTCACCAATATTTTGTGTTTCAATTAAATGGAATCGAGCATCGATACATTATATTTGTTCATCACTGTCTATTTTGGTTTCATTTTGTACCTCGTCCTGCTTTTGCTGGATAGCTGCACAGAAAGATGGTTTATCTTGTCGGGAAAAAAAGGACAAACCCGAACAATTTTGATTGTTTAAAATGGACCCTCAGTGATTTAAAGTGATGTTTTCTTACAGAATATGTTGCAAAAATGTTCCATTTCCTTAATGCAAATACTGGACTTAATTTTACCTCCGTGATCTTATCATGTGATTATTTGCATTATTCTGTCCATCTGTGCATTTGTCAAAAGGATTATGGATAAATTCCTGCACTAATTTTCATGAAATTTGAGTGACGGGTTGGACACGGAGCAGAGAATGAACCCCTTAAATTTTACAGAACATGAAGAAAATGGGTGGAGCCTAACATTTGAACAGTCTGTTAAATTAACTAATAGTAGTGATGTACAGAGGAGGTTTTGCTTTAATAATGTTATGAAATGAGCAGATGGTGTGTTCTCTCTCAGTGCCCTCCATCAACCTTAAAAATCCAGTGTCAGTCTGGCTCTTTTGTACAGCTTTGACTTGGGATTTTTCTATTTTCTACTCCAGAGAAAATTGCAAACAGCATGGAACGAGCCCTGTATTTGCATATCAGTCACACTGTAAATACTTTTGAAGTGAAGCATCTTCTTTGTTTTTGCAGTAAACTATGGTTTCACATTTGTTCACATCATGACTTCCCCCATCTGATGCCTCCCCAGTATTTTGTGGTTGGCTGCTAGCCTGCTCTGCCACATTCACAGTCGTTTCATGTGGATTTATTCTCGGGCTGTTTCATATTAAGAACAAACAAATTGTGACGAACACACTTGTGACAAACAGCTGGGTTGTAAACAGAGTTGACGCTATTGAAATCTCATTTACCAGAGTCTAAAGGCCAGCAGGAAGACTTCTCTAGTTGTGTGAATAAACAGCAGCTACTTATAGTTTTACAACCCCCCAAAAAAAGAGGAACCAGTTTGTATTGCCCTGTATGTGCGCTGCATTCCATATTTGCGTATTTATGTTATATTAGCGCAGGTGTTTATTTCTTACAGCATGTCGGGGCAGTTCTGTGGTTTCTCCAGCAGTCCTCCCTCCATGACGAAGCGCAGGACCTGTTCATTGGACAAACCCTGGTAGGGCTGTTCTGCCAGTGTGGCGATCTCCCACAACACAACCCCAAAAGACCTGCAGAGAATAAGGAGGGAGGGAGCAGGGGCTTCTATTATCACTAAGGTAACTGGATGCAAGGCTTCCATTAGACAGCAATCAATTTTATATATATAAAAATATAAATACATTGTGCTAGTAAACCTGTCCTTTCATGCTACCGCTCAAATCTAGACCAGACCTCATTCAGTCTGTCTGTGAATGCAGAATTTACCAGTGTTTGAATGATGTAATGCAGGTATTCAGATAAAACTACATTTTCAAATACATACCCGAGAAGCTATACTGTGCTCACCCCTCTGTCTCAAATAATTCCTCAGTATGATTGTTAATTAGTATATATTGTTAATTTCCCTCAGCTGGAGCTTATGCTTAACAACAAAGAACAATAGAGAATGAAGATATGAACATTCAAACTTTAAATCTGTTACTTAACTCGTATTCAACTTCTGTCATGAGCATCATTATTTTTTAACAATAGTCTACTTGCTGGTGTAGTGTTCAATGCTGATTTAAGTTGCAGTGTCAGCTGTTCATAACAATTCTAACAAATTTAAATATCCAATGACTTAAAAAGACGACAAAAATGCAGAAGTGTCTGCTGGTTCACGTACTTCATAGTCACTCATCTGTCAACAAACAGAAAAATGTTGAAATGAGAACTGCTTGAAGCAAATTTGGCTGTTGTAAAAACATGAATTGCTAATCGTTTTGCAAAATGCCTGCTCTTCATTTAATAATGGAACTAATTTGAGCTTTTTTCCATTCTTTCATCAGCCTAAGAAGACGTTATATTTGCTTTTGCAATAGGATGCTACTGTAATGTTATTGGCAAGTTTCACATAATCATCATCTGAAAACAAAAAGAGAATGAGTTTGACGTTTTTTTTTTTTTTTTTTTTTTGTGTAGCACTCACCAGACATCAGAGTTGGTGGTGAAGACTCCGTCCTTTAGAGACTCAGGTGACATCCAGCGGACGGGGAGCAAACCTTTACCACCTTTGCGGTAGTAATCAGTCTCGTAGATGTCTCTGGTCATGCCAAAGTCTAGTCACACACACAAGAAGAACATCAAGGAGTGAGAAACGTTCAAATGTAACAGTTTAAGCATCATTGTCATAACTCCCAGTCAAACCAAATGGAACATCTTTCAAGGAAGCACGTAAAGATGCAAGAAGCAAACAGCATTCTCACTTCTCCCCAATACTGAATTTTAATGTGTGCAGACTTCTTGCTTTTTTCCACAGGAGGGCACTCTTGACTGAGATTATAAGCTTAAACGTTTTACAGGAGTAATCAGTATCTGAAAGGATACTCTGCTCTGGATCTGTGGACGTAAACATGCTGACACAGCTACACTGCTGCCTGGAAAAGCTTCACTACTGGGATTAGATTTACTCTGTGGATGTGGCCTAAACTGACTCCATTCTACCAGCGTGTCACTCATTCCTTTCCATGTCCGCCAGCCTTCACCTCCTATTTTAACAGTGAAGTCCTCAGCCACCATGCAGTTCCTTGCAGCCAGATCTCTGTGGACGAACTTGTTGGCATTGAGGTACGCCATGCCGTCGGCTATTTGTCCCGCCATCTGAAGCATCTTCTTTAGCGGTGGGAGAGACAGGCTTGACCACTGCTGCTGGAGACACAAACACAAGACAAGTCAACCTGACCACGTCCTGATGATCCTTTTTCACCGTAGTAAAGTCACTCCAGGGTCTATATCTGGAAATACCTCTTTTGGTCGGAGGGAGCGTAGGTAGCTCTTTAGGTCTCCTCGGGTCATCAGCTCCATGATGACCAGGGTGGGTTGGCCCTGAGAAACGACGCCCAGGAGCCGAACCTGCACCACACACGGGACAACACATCACGTCAACAGACTTTCAATACTGCACAAAAGACTGACATGTTATGGTTTAGAGAAAGTGTTCCATGACAAGTCAGCACCATATGCAGTGAAAAATAAGTGTACCCGTTTGTTGCACAATATAATTTTGTATTTTATCCTGCATAATAACAACAAAAGAGACCAATATCTACCACTAATCTTTACAAATAAACTATTGATTGATTATTTCAATGGTGCTTTTCAGAATCTACACAATATGACAAAATAAGACATAAAAAAACAACACGCACTTAATTTTGCTAATTTTGTAATGGCAGTGATCAGGGTTCCTACAGGTTTCTACACTCTACATTTAAGGTTTTACATGATCATTTACAGCAGAATTTAATGCCCATTTCACAGCCATACGAGCAAAAATTCCAGACTCTTAGAATTTAGGAAAATGTTTTAATTACTGTAACGTCTTCATTCCCACTGTCCCAAAATATTTTTCACTGAGGGCTGTAAAGTTAGTAATAATTGGAACCTTATTTTAATATAAATTATCGAGTGTAACTCAGTAGAATACAGTTACTTTCTCTGTTGGTCGGACTTTTAACAAATACATTTATTTATTTATTTAACCTGGTATGTTAGTTGAGAACTGATTCTCTTAAGATGTCTCATTTGTTCAGTTCATTCTTCTTGAGCCAGAACTGAAGAAGTCTCTTGGTTGAGAGATGAAATATTTTCAAAAACGTCCACTTGAACCGAGAACATTCTTTTAAGGTATTAAATGTAGATTTGGAAATTCAAGACTTTTAAGTATTTTTAACACCCTGCAGGAACCCCACGGGAACCCTGAGGGACCTAAGTATCTACCATGCATGCAAACTGGATGCCTGAATTGTATGTTTGCAGATAAAATGGGTGGGGGAAAAAAAAAAAAAAAAAAAAATTGTGGACGGAATTAAAATTTTCCACAATCTAAAATAGTTTCATGAAATACTTGTGGAAAATTTGCATCTTGATGGAACAGTGCATGTGCAGAAGGGAGCTAATGGGTTTCAATAAATGCCTGACCTCTGACCTACATCAAAATCTTAATAGTGATTCTTAATGCAACCGATCACAGGTGTCCATAAACCTTTTTCCACCACTGCACATAAACATACCACATGATGACAGTTGAACTCCTTCATGACAGAAGCCTCGTTCAGAAACTCTATCCGTTCCCTCATGCTGGCAGACTCATTCACAGTCTTAATGGCAACACGGGTCTCTGGTTCATCCTTGACAACCCCCTTTGCAATGCCCTCGTAAACCATCCCGAATGACCCTTGGCCCAGCTCGCGGCTCAGAGAGATCTTCTCCCGTGCCACCTCCCACTCATCTGGTACATACACTACACAAACAAAACAAAAACACATAGGTTTTGAGTTACAACGTCAAAATTAACACGAGCGCTGATGCTCAAAACAGATGACAGCTTCTCTCACTTTCTGCTGCACTGAAGTACTCTGGATTGACAGAGGCATAGAGGACTCCATTTCCCAGCCGGTCACTGTTCCTGAGTAACACAACAACAAGTATTTAAAGATACACATATATTCAATGAATGTTATATTCTTGCATCATGTAAAATCATACTGAGTGTATCATATTATCGTAGATCTCAGTGTGGTTTCTTTAAGGTAAATATTTTGAAGCACAACCTGATATGGTGGTAGGTCTTAACCTTAAAATAGAGACTGTCAATAGTGGGCCAGACGTCTTGTTTACCACACACACTTCAACTGTAACTGGCAAAATCCTCTTAGTTTGGTTTGTGAGGATTGTGGGTGAATATGGGTCTCAATGTGACCACACATCCCATTAGTAATGAAATTAAATATTTATTTTGGAGGGGAGGAAATAAGGAAAAGGAGTCTGTGGTGGTGTGCTGTACTGGGGGCTTGGCCAGATTACCCATATCAGGCAGATTAAATTCATACGGTTTCAATGAGATACTCTTTATCTTGCTTCAGTTTCGTCCATTTTACATTATTGCATACTGTATTACCATATTCATAGATAATAGTCACTAGAACACAACTGGTAAAACCAAACGGGTATGAAAGAACACGCACCTTTTCTTGTTGAGGAATACCACTGCTCCACTGCATAAGCAGATGAGGACGATGGCAGCGATAGGAGCAAAGATGATAGCGTAGAGAACATTTTCATATCCTGTCAGGGCAAGAAAAAAAAAAAGTTAGCCACATTGGTTGGCACACCAGCGGGCGACATAACCAGAGACCAAAAACACACAGTATACAGCTTTATGTATCTTACGTTCAGCCACATATAGATCCACTGTGTGTGTCCAGGAGCCGTTGCCAGCCAGTGATGTGGCTCTCACTCGGACTGAATAGTTGCCTGGGCTGAGGTTGGACAGACGAACACCATGCTGGGTCTGATACATCTGCCCAGAGACGCATTCGTGCTTCTCAGTCTGACACACAAACACACAAAGATGAGGACAGACTTCTAGAGATTAACTGAATTAGCAAAAAAGGAAGGACCATTAAAGAAGAAGAGTAGCAACCGCTATGGTGGAAGCTAATGGGGGTCCATATAAACCAGGGGTGTCAAATCCTGGTCCTTGAGATCTACTATCCTGCATGTTTTAGATGTTTCCCTCTTTCAGCACAACTGATGGTTGTTATCAGGCTTTTGCAGAGCTTGATGATTGGCTGATCCTTTGAATCAGGTGTGTTGGATGAGGGAAACCACCGAAAACATGCAGGATAGTAGATCTCCAGGACCAGGAATGGACACCCCTGGTATAAACAATAAACAATCCATTTCTGTTGGCAATAATCCAATTAATAATGGCCAGCAATAATTTATTTGGACTTTGTTAAGCCACGAAGGAGCTACTGTTTTTTTGTTTTAATGTGCCAGTGCCTTCAACACGAATATTTCCAGAAATGTAAAATGGCTCAGCACTTCTTTGACCTGGATGAAGTGTTTCGTTACTTTTTCTGACAAGCTTCATCAGTGCCAGCACGTTTTTATGACACCTGTATGCTGCAAAACAGTGACATCAAAATTATATATCAGCACGTTCCAAATGAATACACAGTTGGAGCTTTTACTCATCCAAGTCTACATTGTGTTGAGGCTCAAAGATACATACTGAAGACCACCCCCCACTTGACTAAAACCACACCAGTTTGTATCATTAGTCCTTCGTGAATTGACAGGAGAAAAGATGACACACCTCAGCAGCCAGTTTAAACTTGATCTCATACATAAGGATGAGTCCGTTTGGGTGAGGGGGCTCCGGCCAACGCAGAAACACCCAGTCCTCATGGCCCTCCCAAGTCACCAGGCCAGGTATGTCATCAGCCTTTTCTGGAAAAATAGAGAGACTTGGTTACCATGATGACAATAAGGTGAGATGTGTGTTTAAGCAGCTTGTAAATGCTAATATTCACGATACGATTGATAGGATGAGTTCAGAGTAAAGAGTCATCAAACAAAAATATTCTGTTTGAATCCAATTGGTTGTAAGTTTAAAAGGTCAGTCACTCACTCCCACAAGCCACACTTCCTTGTTCTATATGATGTGAGAAACCCCACATTTTGGTGTCGACACATTAAGCTTCAAAGTGTTATTATAAAGCAGTGTTTGTTTTCTTCTTTTTACAAAACTTAAGCAATAAACCATTTCTCTTCTAACCTGCAGGCTTGGTTCTGGAGAAGACAAACTCTGCAGCGCTGCAGCGTTGGACCTGCCGATTGCAGGCGTGAATGTCGATGCGATAAACTGTGAACGGCTTCAGGCCAGAGATCTGCAGCTCGCGTTCAGTCACAGCTTGCTCAATGAACTCAAACTCGCGTTCTGCCGGTTCCAGGTCCACAGTGCTGCTGTTACCACCAGCTTGCAGAGGCGGGATGGTGCTGCTGTTGGTGTGTGGCGGGTTGCGGCGGGGGTGAGTTGAGTTGGCAACTCCAAAAAGATCTCTGCGTCGCCGATCAGGTGGTCTGGAAGTGGAGGATGAAGAGGAGGAAAAGGAAGAGGGGCAAAGACAGAAAGGATAAAGACGAGCTGGAGATGATGACTGTTGACGAAGTATGAATATATAACAGCATCCTGCAAAAATTCACCTATGAAGACAAATTGCAATGAACACAATTAGCATTTAACACATACTTATTACCGCTGTGTTTTATTTACTTCCTGTCGCTGTTGACTTCTGACCAATGCAGCATGTGGAACATTACCTAGATTATTTAAATACATTACTCAGTATAGTGGTAGTAAATCTTTTTTTTAATTCTGTGATGCCCTTTTATAGATCAAGAAGAGTAGTAAGTACAATAAAAACAACTGGCAAGCATTTATAGAGTTAAAGCGGGGCAAAGTAAAACACTGTTTTGTGTGTCGGTCAATGCATGGTGATTCAAATAACTCTGGGATGAAAACATGATAGGAAAAGGTAAAAAACACATAATGAGTACCCCACTGGATTTCATAAGCAAAGTCAAAGTGCTTGATACATGATAAAACAAAGGCATTACATACTTGACAGAAAATAATTAAAAAAATAATATCAACCTTGGTGTAAAAATGGAGTTGTGCAGGAAGTTCTCAAAGACTTTTCGGTAGGAGGCATCAGCAGCTTCTGCCTCCAGATCTTCCACTGACTTGGGGCAGGGGCAACAGGGGCCTTTTTCTGCACCATCAGGATCGGGTTTAGTGGGCTTGGTGTCTTCTTCATGGTCTCCGACTCCTGTTGCTGCAATTCTAATGGGTATCTTCAGCTCTGAAGAAAAGGATGTTTGTATGTATGTATTGTTTTCACTCCAGTCAACATTTCGCAGTAATGGTGAGTGGGTGGGTCTGGGCGGGTTCATGTTCATACCTTTGGAGCAGTAGTTGTGCTGGTACAGCTCTCGGTCTTCAGCTTGCTGCTGCCATCTGACCAGGTAGTAGGTCTGATTACCATTTGGTGAGATTGGCGGTGACCAACGCACCACCAACTGAGTCGATGAGTTTGAATATGCTCTCACGTCCTTAGGCATGGAGGGTGCTGACGAAAGGAGACGAACAAAGACTTCAGTGTCATCAACATGTGGCTGCTTGATAAACCTAATTTCTGAAAACATTTGTGAGTCTTCCCTCCTTCAGGCCAGGATCCAGTTTGCCAGTGCAGATGTTGATTTTGTGACATCATAACACTGCTATGTCTTTACAGTGCAGCTGGATTTATTTAAATCAGGCTTCCCGTTCATATAATTATATTATATTTTTTAAACCAGATTTTCTCTGTCTCTTTGAATTGCAGCTGTGTTTATTTTGAACCACCTCCCTCTCCTTAAACTATGCTTGGATTTGATTCCAGAAATGCTATCACGCTGTCAGCATGAAACAACCCTGTGTCTATATGGAGAATGTAACAAAAATACAGACCAGCAACATGTGTCAGTGAAATGACTATGAATGTAATATCACAGTAAAAAAAAAAGTCTAGATTTAGTTTCTGTTTAAGTACTGCAACAACTCATCTGTGTACAGGTTTCGTTAACAGCTTCATACTTTGTGTATTTCAGCAAAACTCATGCTTACCTGAAGGGCTGGTGCGAATGTAGACCACCTTGCTCTTTGCACTTGGCATATGTTTGTCCTCAACCATGAGTGTGATGGCCTTAACAAAGATAGCGTACTGTGTCCAGGGCTTCAGGGCGGACAGGAGAACCCCTGGGTCTAAATCCTTGTCTTGTCTCAGCTCCACATCCACCATATTCCAGCTGTTGGAGCCACAGCCATCCTGCCCTTCGAACTCTGTGATGTTCTGAAATGGCCTGGGAAGACGGTAAAACAGATTAGTGTCCTATGATCTTTACAGCCAGACCAGACATATACCAAGGATGGCTTGTTACTTTTAATTCTAAAATTGAGATGATATAGTTAGTGCTACTATCAACCTGTAAGTCAAATCGCTACATGTATTTTAAGCTATGTGATAAAATAAATCAACTTAGACACACTGGTTCTGATATTTCTGTGACACTTCACATTTTGCATATTTAAGTAAGAAAAGACAATGCATTATTTATTACTACTACATTCCCCTCATTCCCAAGGTTCAGTGTCTAAATTGTCAATACAAATTAGTGAAATATTACTGAAAACTTCTGTTTTATTTAATTTGATAGACTCATAAAGGCATTTCAACAGAATTTTCTGTTGGAATATTCTAAAATTTGACACCAAGATTGCTCACTTTTACTGCAGATCTGCATTAGTTCCAAATATCATCTAATAGGCACAATGCCATTTCGCCCTTTTGACCCTCCCCCTTACTCCTAAACATGCCCCTTTGAACAAAGATAACCCTTGGAGACCCTTTACATCATCAGCAGTGATTGATACCGCTATAAAAGGATAAAACAAATTTGTTTGCAAAAGAATTCACCATGCTGTCAGCTGCTGTCACCATCTCTGTTGCATGGGCTTTGTTCATTGGGGTAGGGGTAAAGGGTGACTTAGGAACTTGGTCTCCTTGAACCACATTAGGCCCATACTCGACGCCATCAAATAGCCGTGCCATCCTGTACCAGCGCTATTGGCCCAGGCCACCAGCACCCGTGCCCAGAAACCTGCTTTGTGCTCACCAGCGACCTGCCGCCCCCCCTGGGTTACGCCCCGCTTTCAAAACGTCATTCTGCCACAGCCCATTTCCGTGCCACCCGAGCATAAGAGTGGCATTTAGAACACGTTCACAGCTTTGTCCTGAGCCCAGAGTCTCTTCAGCTTCTCCCTGATCTGTCGTGGTGTTCGCTGGATGTTGAGTTTCGCCATCTCAGCCGAAATTATCTTCATTATTT
>JAPTYR010000018.1:18128915-18139450 GCA_029814505.1 Siphamia roseigaster | reverse complement strand
AGACCGTCCATCATTTTGAGAGATTAAAATACTGAGGATAATCCACCAAAGAAAATTTCACATAGAACGAACTGACAGGATCACTGGCCTGTCTGTAAACAGAACCTACAGCACCACTGTTCACTACTACACTGAATACGACACCACATAGTCCTGGACTGGGTCAGGTATCCAACAGGGTAACCCACAAAAACATGTGGGTATGGGTAAAAATTCAGGTGTACAGACACAGGTAAAGTTAAACGAAGTCTGGGCAGGTAGCGGGACAGGAAGTGACAAAATAAAAGCAGATTCTTGGATGAAACCGTGGATCCGTGGTTGAGCCACAGCTGGTTTATTTTATTTTGAAAGAGCTTTATATCTGGTCACAGCGGAATTGACAGTGTGTGTTTTAGCCAAAATTAAAGCCCTTAAAATGAGTTCATAATTAGACAATGTGTTTAATTATGGATCTGGTTTCGGGTTTAATGTACGCAGGTACGAGTGGGTTTGTAAAGTCCGTACATCTGCCCCATGACTGTCCGTCAATCCACCTGTCCGATAAAGGGTGAATCTGCATATTGATCTGTAATGGTCAACTCTTGTTTCATTGACTTTAGCTGAAATTAGATGCTACTTTGCTCGCGCTAAATGTCAAAACAGCGGAGTTTGTTTAGCTCTTTTCAAAAGTCCAGTAAATGTGATGAACTGATAAATTCAGTGAAAACAGATGAGGTGAGGATTACAATCCAACGGGAACTACAGTTACTGCATCACCGAGATGTTTTTCAACATTAAATAGGACTAAATATGACTGATTAAAAAATTTAATTTGAAATAACTGATAATAATCTGTCATGATGGAACTTTTGCGACCCTATCCGTTAAAATTACGGAAAATAAAAATGTCGAGGAGAACCACTGGTAGACAGTAGTTAAAATAAAAAAGACCTTTCACAAACACCACTTCAACCATGCTGGCACCAGTTAGTCAAGACAATGGTGGAGCAGAGGTCAGTGTATGTTTGTGCGTGGGCCCTGAAATCGCTCTGCTGCAAACAGAATGACTGGCCCCAGTAGTGGTTCTAGGATGTGCTTTAAGACACAGGTGGTTAAAAATGACAGTATTACTAGTAAGTGAAGTTTTGGTGGAACAATAGCAATACAAGTAGAAGTTTATCTAGTAGTCAGGACAGTAATAATAGTAAAATAAATGGCAGCAGCTGTCAGAGAAGCACTGACAATAGAAGTAGTACAATATAGGCTTTTAGTCTTAGTTATAGGCTGTTAAAAAAAAAATCCAAATCTGTTTCCTATTCTTCAAAGCCACCCTACTGTCGGTGGAAGAACAACTAAACAGACTCTTGCCTAGTCTCAACAGAGTGGAGCTGGCAGACAAAAAGGATGTTGTTTATCAGACGAAACAGTGCTATTGTCAAATCATATGTGCAAAAGGTCAAAAGTTGCAGAAAACAGGATAGATATCACAGCTGTGTGACACCAGACCTGTAGAACAGTCAATGAAGGACTGTGTGGGACTGGTGGTAGGGCTAGACATCTCTGACAGACGTTTTAATGTAATTTACAGATGGTTGAAGGACTTTATTGTCCAAGTGACACAGCTGTGACTTGCGTTAGGGCAAGGGAGACTGGGACACATATGAAGACACAACCTTAGATAGTTTTTATCTGGTGGACTAACAAGGCCGTGGTCCAGACAGATCTAATGCCTACTAGCAAAAACACAGGCAAGGAGGAGCAACAAGACTTTATTGGTGGTCTTGGTTTTAATGGTGGGATTTTATTGTAGACTCCTTGCATGGTTTTTCTACTAATATAAAAAATGATAAACAGTGCAGAGTTCAGCTCCTCCACCTGACACCCCCTGGAACATCCAACACCACCATCTATCCATCATGTCTTCTGCCAACTAATTCCACCTCTACATTTCTTTTCCACCATGCCCACACTCTGCTACTCCAACAAACCACAAGGCAGGTGTGAGATATCGTGTATGTCAGACATATTTGCATCTCTGTAATTTGTCTTTTTTATGTGTGTGCATGTCTGTATCTCTGTCTATGCTTAGTGTGTTCCATGCCAATGTGCATGTAATGTGTGTCTGTACATGCATGCGATCCAGGCCAGTCCTGCGACAGTGCCATGTCACAAGACTGAAAACATCAACATGCTGAGTCTGCAGCAAGGCGCCAGTCACCAGGGAAACAATTCAGCCAGACGCACACGCTCAGTCAGCCAAAACACATCGTCTAAAATGCACCAGCAAAACAAGTTGTCTCAAAACACTGCAGTCATAAACACAATCCTAAAGGGTGGATCTTTTCTCTCTTGTAGTCATTTAATTAAATATTTACACATGTAATGTAGTTTGATTAGGCATGTGAGAATGTTGAAAAATAAACATGTGTGACTGCCACAAATACACATCTTTACATTGAAATGCTTCGCTATAGGTAACCACCTGAAACACAATGTTATATATGTTGATACTAAGTTGGCAGTCAAAGTCATAATTACAAATCTTGGACAATATGAACTGAGTGAACTTTGCTTTTTTCATTATTCTATGTTTTTGTTTTAGTGTCCTCACTTTGCAAAAAGTTTTGCAGAAAACTCAGTAATGTATAACAACATCCCACTGCCTTTTCACTCACTTCCAGCCTCAACACAACAGTTAAAGCAGTTAAAGTAACAGGTAGTAGGCTACAGCTGTAAGGCACGGAGCTCTTCATTACACTTCCAAATATACATCTGCACAAAACAGGCCAAAGGCTAGACTGTCTGCATGATCTATTTGCAATTCAAATCCCTGATGAGCTATCATATGTGACAGTGAGCTTACCTTTCTGACAGTGATTGGAATTCCAGCAGCGGTACTGGTAGTTGTTGTTGAAGACGTCCTTTTTGCACTGAGGCTGGTTCTCCATGATGCCGGGACAAACGTCACTGCACTCTTTGGACTGCTTGTTGCCAGCGATGAAATTGTTAACCTCTGCATCCATGATGAGGGACCAGTCTATGGAGTCCAGGTAACAGAGCTCAGGGTTCTTCTCTATCCGGATGGCACCACGAGTGATGTTCCTTAGGTTGTACAGGCCGATGTCTTTCAGGCTGGTCATCTCAAAGATTACCAGGGCGTAGTTGTAAAAGAGGTTACGTCCACGGATGACGGTGAGGTTAGGGAAGAGTGTGCTCAGGCTGTCCAAGCCAGATACACGGAATAGCAGCAGGTAATCTGTGATCATAGTAAGCTTGGGGAAGCTAAGGGAGCGGAAGACTTCCTGGTTGATGTTGTTGTTGTTTTTGTCACCAATGAGGAGGATCTGTAAGTAGCCCTCTACCACCGTACAATTTTCCAAACTCTTGAATTCGCTGATGTCATTCCCAATGTCAATGCTGGGGCCGCAGACTGTAGAGGGAGACAAAATAGGCTAAATGAGTAAACATAACAAAAAGAGACAGATTCATTATAAAGTATTTCAATGCTATTTCACTTTTTGTGATATTTGTCATGCAGGATTATTCCTCCTCTGGGATCACAATACTGTCTTTATTACAATAACATGTCTTGCTATATTTAAAAATCATGCTGACTCACGACAGATGCAAAGGACCAAAACCAACATGTAAGAAAATATTACAAATTCAATATTTTGATAATTTATATACAATCTTTCTGCAATAACTAGCTGTAACAACACTACACAAATAACATACTTCATTCATGTAATAGAGGTACTCCTAGAGATGTTTATCCAGTACATTTTAAAAATATTGACAGTGCAGTTGAACCATGACATTGTTGATATAACGTGTTTGCCATACAATTCTCATATTCAAAGCGAACTCAAGGTGGTGTGACAAAGCAAACACCTGAGTCAGATTCTATTCAACCTTAAGTTAACAGTCCAATAAAGTTTAGATTGGTCTGCCTTCAGGCTATCTGTGATCTTCTGTCCACCCTGCATCACCAATGTGTGGTTCATTGTCTGCTTTTATTAACCTTTCATAAAATCAAAGGCCTGGAAACCCTTCCACTACAAAAAACTCCATCTATTAAACATGTCCACAATGTCAGCTGAACAAATACAGCAGATGTGATAACTTGTAAAACAAAAGATAAAATAAATCGGATTCATTTTGCTGCTGCAGCCAAAATGTCATGGCCTACAAAGGTATCATTCAAGCTAAAGTACCAGAGGCCTCACAATATTTTTGTAATTATATATTTTGTTACATTAGTATACTGCCTAAATTCTTAAAACGTGCATGACAATGTTAGCATTAAAGCAGTGTTTGGTGGTTTTGGAAGTAAAGATGACATACATGAAAACAGAAGTCAAAGTGGAAAGCTTATTGAATATTATAAGGTGAGCAAGTACAAGTCACCAGTGCTGTAATAAGCGTCTGTTTAAGGATACACTTAAAGTTACACTGTTAAAAGTTACACTTATACATTAATGTGTGAAAGAAAGAACAGCCAAAGGGTTTAGATAGTCTGTGTAAGTCTGGCATTTCCAAGAGACCTGCCTCCTGGAGTGCTTACAGATTTTCTAGAAAATCGATTGGTCAGTTGGTGGTGGTTTTAAATGTGCTGATCTGTTATCACAAACGGGACCTGCTCTGGAGCAGTTTAGGTGTGCAGTACAAATTACCATAATGAAAGTGAACCACCTTCACAACACTGAAAACACAAGTTTCAACCACATGTAACCTCATCAGCCCCTTATTCCTGCTCCACAGTACAAACACCTGGGGTATTAAAGAATTGTCGAAAACAGAAATGGCATGTCTGGGCTCTTGCCCAAAGGATAACAGACAGAGGACATTCACAGCTTTGGTGAGACAAATTATAATTCATGCACTTTAATTCCCAGTATCAAATCTGTAACTTGAGAAGAAAATGTGTTGTTATCTCTGCCAAGGAAGTTATGCTTTCAGTAGTGTTTGTCTGTAGGATTATGCAGAAACTATTGGGTGACATTTCCTCAAAGTTGGTGGAAGGATAGGGCGTAGGCCAACCCATTAAAGCTGAAGAACTTCAAATATTTCACATTTTTGTAACGTTTGAAACATAATTTGTAACTGCTCTGGATTCTGTGTGGCCTTTGAATGATCACAAAGTGTTTAAGGTACAACGACTAGGGATTGATAGGTGGAGTGTTTGCCTTTCTAAGTCTACTCCCACCTGCATGCTGTGCTCTAAACAATACTTAGCCTGAAGCCCCAGCAGCACCCACAGAAACATGGACGCCATTATCGCACATGACTGTGAGGAGGATTTAGACTTCAAAAGCTGGAGGGTAGTGAGTCATGGAAAACTCACACCAACTAGCTAACAGGTTGTCACACTACTACCACTTTAATCCTGGCCAATAAAGTTTAACTGTAAGACTGTGATGCTAAAAAGGGGAGCAGATGTACTCTCAATAAACAAGCCATTTTCCTACTTAAAACTTTATAATTAAATATTAAGGACAATGCTGCAGGTTTAAGGGCTATAAAAATTGTGTCCCAATGAAGGAACAACTGCACTATCGAGAACAAAGCTGGAGCAAGTGTACTGTGCTGCACACAATTTCTTGCTATGCCAGAGGGTTATTGCATAGATTTGTTATCCAAAGATAGCATACTGCACCAGAGGTTGCATTAGAATTCTCACTGTGTCAGTTTGATGAACAAACTTGGAAAAATTATCTAATAAATGTACCATTATGTTTCAAAGTACACTTAATAGCAACTACTTTTCAAAAACTGTTAGCTAAGAAACAATAACCATTGATACACAGAATAAATTAACAGACTGTGCACCTACAAGGGCACAGGAAGAAAAGATCAAGAGATACCAAGCATTTACATTTCTTGTCAGCACAACTTGAAGCAGGTGAGTAATTTTTTTCCCACTTCACATCACTTTAGCCAGAGTTTGAAAGTCAAATGACATTTCTCCAGAGAAGTGAAAAAAAGTTTGAAACACTCTCTGAATATGGCATTTGCTCTCAACTGCTTCATCTGTAGAAAATCCAACGGCACAAACTCTTTCTGCACCAACACAGGTGCAACTTCTATCAGACAACCCAACCAATTGATCACAAACATGTCAAGGTCCTGCCACAGCATGCAGGGCCTTGTCGCTTTGTGACCTGCAGTATCGCACTCACCATGCAGGATATGCATTATAGACAATATTGCATGTGAATTAAACTTGTGCTACACTAGTGCTGGCGAATTACCTTTAAATTTGGCTATCGTTGTATAGTTAAAATATATTCTTCTTTAGGGCTGTCAAAATTAGCGTGTCAATTCGTCCATCATCATGATTAATCTGATTAAAAATGTTAACGCAATTAACTAGGGGTGAAACAGCGCACACGTTTGTAACGGGGCCTTTGATACATTAGTAGGTGTACTGAACAAACACATGTAGCCGGCGATGTGTAAAACAAAAAACAAACAAACAAAAAAAACATAACAACTTGACAGAATAAAACAGAGGCACAGAAGCCAAGGTCAGACATTCGAAGCATGTTCAGTTTTTGGTCTGTTACAGCTTTGTGATACAAAACAATCAATGAGTTCCTTTGTAGCAAAAAGGTTTTTTATGTTTTAACTCAAGTTAGCAAAATAAAGTGAATCTGCTTCTCTTCTCCTTCACCATAACTCTGCTGCAGTTTTACTGTGAGGTCACGTTCACAGCACCTCAGGGAATACCATGAGGTGCGAACAAACTCATTAAATTACAGTGTTTGCCATCAACCAACATTGAACATTCAAAAATAAACGACATGTGGGGTGCCTGTTAATGCCTATATTCTGGAACAAGATTTGTGTAAATGAAATAGTGCAGCAGTAACAGAGCTGTGATAAAGATGGAATCATGATTCCAGAATGCTATGTAAAAGGAACACCTCTTGTTCCACAAACAAGGTGCGACATTTTGATGACGTCCAGCACGCCAGAGAGACAGCAGGCACATATGAAGGCACTGGCATGGATTCTGCACCAGCCACCAAGAGTGACACAGCTTTGTGCCGCTGCAGCTTCATGTCAGGGGTGCTGCGGCTAGGTGCCATTTTCACTTGTGGCATGGGTGTGTGTGTGTGTTAAAAAAATTAGTTCAACATAAAGACGTTGAACTGGGGAGATGCCGATATCCACGAGCTGTTGTCGCTTTGAGCGGAGGACTCTATCCATGCTAACATTTGTGGAACAGTGAAAGATGGGCTAATTCTGGAGAGGTTAGCAACACCACAATGCTCAAGGTATTTTTGACCCAGAAAGTGATACGTCACAGTATGCACTTCATCACCACCTCTTTGATTCTGGAATGCAGGTCTGTTGTGCAAAAGTCCAGCCTGTCTCACTTCTGTTACACCTTTGGCTTGGCAGAAAAAAATGGGATCACCATCTCACCTTTTTTCAGGATCTCTGTAAAAGTGGCTATAGATAGACTGAAAGATAGACATTGACTGATCAGTCAATGGTGGTTGGCATCCCCCTTGCACAATACACAGCACCAATTATATGAAATGGTTTTGTCTCCTAATAATCCATAAAGGGTTGACCAGACCACATGGGTGGATGAAACCTCAAAATGAAAATATGAACATGTTCTTTTTTTCTTAAACATGTTTTACTGGTTAGTAGCATAATTTGAATGATAATTAGCATTTGATACATTTTCACCTTCCACTAAATTTGTATTGCCATGTAACAACTGGCTGTTAAAGAGTTGAAGGTCTCAAAGTAATTTTTACCCAGAGTCTAATTTATGCTGCATATTATGAAATTTTCAGAGAAATTATATAGTATTAGATTTTTTCCACATAGGTATACACACAAAAACATTAATAGATTTACATTATATTTCTGACAAATGTTGGCTTTTCCTACCACTTCTATGCCATTACCCACTGTTTTCCAATAATCATTTCCAAATCTGTATACTTTTACACATTACTCAGATCAATGTTTAAACCAGTATTACATCCTGTACTGATGTGGAAATGTGGGTAAGATGAGAAAATATCACTGTGCAAAATATTACGCATTATCAGTTACAGACAGTTTGCTGCTAACCAAATCCCCCACTGTGGTGGGCCAAAGTTTAATTTTAACAAGTACATTCTAATCCTTTCTGTTAGCAATGGAAATGTTTCCAAACTTGGAGCACACTCTGATGATGCAAAATAAGATGTATCACAACACTGGAAAAGATCTATGTCTGACAGATTAACTACAAAAACAAAACTATTGTCTGATTTTGACAATCTGAGGAAAGCTTTGACAATTTACAACAATTATATTTTTTAGAAGCATTTAAAAATTCATTTTTAAATGCAATGAACTGGCAACATGTCCACCCAAAAATAACTGGGATAGGCTCCAGCAACCCCTGTGACCCTAGTAAGGATAAAGCAGACTCAGAGAATGAATGAATGATTGTTGGGGACACAGAAATTTGAGGGGTCTGAGCCATCTACAAAGGCTCATGGGTAAACTAATGCTACATGCTAGCATTCTTCTGGGAAGGGTAATCACACACAGTGAAACATGGATTGTGATCAGACATCAGTATTCTAGCTCTTTTTTTTCCCCTTACAAATTTATTTAAGAAAAACAGCACTGTGTGCACCAGACTAAAGACAAAGAGGAACATCCAGACTGCAGTCCAGAAGCCACGGTCTGTCGAGGCCTGAGGTTGTGTCAGTGTTTTCGGCATTTGCACTTCTATGATGCATCACTTGGTGCCTTCAGGATGAATTTTCCACAGACACCCATTTGTATTGCAACATTACAATGCAAAAACAAATTCTGCACATGTTACAATGGCATGTCTCAAAAAGACTCTGGGTGCTGGGCTGGCTGCAAGCAGTCCCAACTTGTCCTTCTAGAAGATTTAGGGCCAATCTTGAAACAATATAAAAAAAAAAAAGACCCTGCACAGCTGTACATTTAAAGACTTGAAGTGGAGCATACAAAACATAAACTGTGCTATGTTCTTAACATCTACCACAAAATATGTTAAGTTGAATATCTGTAAGATCACATTCTGTTTTTTTATTTGTATTGCTTAATCTGTCCCAATTGTTGTCACGTTAATGCAACCTGTCTGCTTGACTCCAACTCATACACTCACTGATCCTATATGTAATTACCCAGACAAATCTCAAGATTAGCCAACACAAATAAAGAGCAGAAAAGGGCATGTCAGTCATTCTGTTAGGACTGTTCAATTTCTTATATCTTAAACAACAAGATATACTTCAAAGTAGGGTTGGGCGATATACCGAAAATGCTGATGATCAGCAGATGTAGCTTAGCAACCATGTTTAGCCGTGGCGCTGCCGACACAGCAAACAAGTTAAAACAATTATCACTGTATCACCAGACCGATTCTACCTATACAATATAGAGTTAGTCCAGTATAAACATCCTGCTCCTCAAATTAAAGTTTGCTAGGCTTCACAAGGTAGAGAAAAGATAAATGTCCATGAAGTTTTTCACTTCTGCGCAGAGGGGCACAGACTGCACTGTCCTGTTACCGCATCATAGTATTATAACACGGGAACTGATGCGCGTGTGTTTCAGTCCGTAACCACACGCGTGGGACTGAAGCGCACGACACCTGCCTGGTCATGACACATCAACAAGTGTGTTCACGCCTTAGCAACGAGCCACCACTGGACAAAACACTGCAGAACCACAGCGCCCTGCACAGGCACAATGCTAATGCTAATGAGTCTTCTGGTTGATGTAAAGCCAGGAACCAAATGTCTGCTGAGTCACCGGAGGAACCACGATGTGTGAAATACTACTTCAAACAAACGTCTTTGTAAAGCCTTTAATACACACTCTGTTCCATGAGAAACTGGTGGAAAACAGCAGTTTGGAGGACGTTTGTCAGTGAATGTGAAGAAGATCAGTTCGCAGCTGCTGAACCAACGCACGCAGATTTGGCTTGAAAGGAAGCGACCAATTAAATTAGGACATTTTGCGGCAAAAGGTGGCCAAAAAAAAAAACTTAAAATAAAAGCCGTTTTCCATATTTCCACAGTACAGGAATGTGTTTACGTTTCCCCTTAAATCACAAAATTATACATTCTTTGCTAAAGACAAGATATTTTGCTTGAAAATATAAAATAAGGGCTGTCAAATGATTCAAATGTTTTAATCAGTTTAACCACAGGGTAGCTGTGGATTAATTTCGATTAATCATGATTAAATATTCATTTTTTAATCTATATTAATTAATTTTACATTTATTTTTTTTTATTTTACATGAACAAACAGACTCAAGAAAGAAGGGAATAAATCTGCACTTAACGTGTTTATCCAAGCTAGGCAACGTGTTAGCCGAAGTGCTAGCACAATCCCTAACTATGCGTTAATGTGGTATTTAAAGCGAAACTCCGGAGTAGATTCAACCTAATGCCATTTGAACCGTGACACCCCTCTAGCTCTACATGCGAAGTGTTTTCTGCCGCGGGCTTACAGGAACGGAGTTTCCGCGTTATTCCGGATAGCTTGACACA
>JAPTYR010000018.1:18098206-18108976 GCA_029814505.1 Siphamia roseigaster | reverse complement strand
ATTATGAAAGAGCTGCAGCATCTGGAACTGACCACAATGAACATTTGACAGATAAACAGTACCACAGTGCTTCAGTTGCAGACTCAGTTTGTCATGTCTGTTGTATGTTGTGATTGTCTCTCTCAACTCACTATATATTTATCGTTAGTAAATTTTTATTTTCATCAGTTCCTAGAAATTTCAGGCGCCCTCACATGGGGTTCCAACTCCAAGGTTGAAAAACTCTGACTCTTTCGTTTACCATCTGAATTGCCTTGTTAAGTGTCAGTGCAAAAGGCTCTGCTGTAATAATTTCAACTTTCAGAGTTGAAAGAGTTGAAGTTCATCTGCAGAACACTCCTGTAGCTGCAGTAAAATTCAACTCGGATGAGAATAAAAGCTTATGAAACGTAACGGCAGTATGAATCACAGAATTTCATTACAGCTGGAAAGCCTCGGCCTCAGTTACTTTATGGCATTTGATTAATTTCCCAGACTTATGGCTTAAAGTTGTGTTCACACAGGCTTTTAAGTTGTTTTCCATATTGGTTTGTTTGGACAGGGAGGACTATCAGCGGCCCCCGCTCGCGCCGTCTCTGCCGTGAAGAACATGAACCTGCCTGAGATTCCCCGCAACATCAACATCGGAGACATTAATATCAAAGTGCCGAGCCTCTCCCCTTTCTGAACAGAAGCAGAACGTGCAGGGGTGGGGGCAGGGAATCCCCGCTGAGCTCTGCAGGACTAATGTACTACTGATGGATCTGTTTCTCTGGAGTCACCCCGCTGCCAGCAACTGGAGAATTTTACTTGCAATGGAACCACAGCGACAAATCCCTCCACCCATTCCAATCATTTCACAGTTCCAGGTGACAAGCTGGGGATTATGTTGGAGTTTTACTCCATCCAAGTTACAGAAGACTCCAGTTGACAGATTTGCACATTATTCCTAACTTTGATTTTTCAAAAGCATTAAGACTAATGTTAATATTTATGTATTTCCTGGCTGCTGTTCTGTCTTTTCTCATTTTTATTTCAGCATTTGATTTTTTTGTCTTTCCAAAAGAAGAATTAAGTGTCTTTGTTTCAGTGTATCTTCCTCTTCCAAATTGCTGTCAGTCTGAGCCAGTGGACCTACCTAAGTTTTGTAAAGCTTGCTTTCTATCTGGAGGGAGTTTCAGGCACAGCGGGGTTGTCTGTAATATGATCCTTGGCTTCTGTATTGGGCTGTAATTACTGAAACACATATTTATCTTCTTTTCCAACTGTCTGTCCATACAGACCGTTAGCAGAAGACCCATTCTACTATTCTATTTGTCTTTCTCTGTAATATATCTTGTCTCTGAAATCCTTTGTGATTTGTTAATAATAATATTCTCATTCCAGGGGGAGATTGTGCATTAAATGAAGCCAAGTTGGAATATGCTATGATAGGATCTTGCCAACATCTGTTCAGAGCGCCAACAGAAACTTTGACATTTTCTTGGATCTTCTTTGTGCTTGTTTAAAGTGTTTATGTTTCGTTAGCCGTGTTTAGTGGTCAGATAGACATCAGATTAAGACTGTAATTTAAGACCCAATTCAATCCTGTAAAGGAAAGAAACGTGTCAAAGACAAAACTTGCCTATATATATATAAAAATATACATATATGAAATAAAATCCAAATTTTCATGTGCTTCAGTTTTCTTATTTTAAACAGCAGGTAAACCGAGTCAACAGGCTGTGGTCTAAAAGCATCACTTACACCCAAATCACCACAACACACTGTAACTCTGAGGATAATAGGTGCCGAGGTCTTTCTGCTCAACTTCAATGAGCTTTCACCCTTGTTGATACAGGCACATTCTTTCAGCCCCCCATTCCACTAATTTAGGTTGGATTTTTTGGAAAACTGAGGGAGTTGTCCCCGCCCTACATCCCCAGGAAAACCTGTGGTAGCTCTCACCACCTCCCACCTCCACCCTCACAGATGCAGACCGAGTGTTTCACATCAGCCAGATTCATTCCAGCTCAACTAGTGCTTCTCAGGCAGACTTATTACAGCGCTTGCAGTGGACACTCAGCTACAGTGCTAAGGGTATGTACTATTCCCCTACGTATGGCTTTAATTATTTCAGTATGCTACATGCTGGCGCAACAATTCCTTTGTGGGGAAAGTTGGATTTGTGTGTAAGCTGCATTCTGTCTGCGCTTTATCTTTTTATTTATTTTATTACATACAAGAACCTTTCAAAGAGCAATATTCTGTGACGCAACCATCAAGATCATGAATTTGTAAGTCTGTATATAGAAGACTCAACATATAATAGGACTAATGTAATGCAATTGTGAACTGCTTGTTGCCAGGGAATGATTTCTGAGTACGCTTCAGCCTCAGTTGGACTTTTTGGTTCTGTTTTGGGTTTATGGGTTATCTGTCTGTTCAGTGTGGGATTTACAGCATGTCAACTCTGTAACTGCTGCAGCTAGAAGAAGCTTATCTATGGATCTGAGACCACACCATATTGATTGTGTAGGTCACAGGTTAACACACACACACACACACAATAATTACAAAGTGTGTGTACAGATGCTAAGATGTGTTTCATCTTACCATTTAAAAGATCAGTCTAACTTTATTAAAAATAGCCAAAAAGAAGTGCTGTTTCTTACAGCAGAGGTAGGTTTTCAGTGTAAGTAATCCCCCAGATGTCACATCTGTGTGGAAGTCAGTACTTGATTCTACTGTTACACAGTTACGCCTTGTCTGTTTATGTGCACATGCTGAGGGTGGATTATACAGCACATTGAATAATGCAAATTGTTATATGTGACAATAAATGGGTCATCATACAGGGTTTAATAAAAATGAATATTCCATATGGAGGGAAACCAAGAGGACTATCTGTTAAAATAACATCACAAAATAGTCACGTGGCTCTTTTGTTGTAATTTTTTTTTTTACTCCATGAAAATATGTGACTTCAGGCCCCCCCAAGATAAACATTCCCACTCTGAAGATTATCTTTTGCTCAATGCTAACATAGTGAGAGTGCTGGTGTTTTGTTTGGCTTACAGTTTATTAATAATTTGGTCTAAAGGGACAATATAAGCATTTATTTATTCTTTAAAGGACTGCTGATTAATTTTTCCAAGTTTACGTTTATGCAGATTTTGAAGACTACTTCACCTACAAGATAAATGACAGTGTTTGCAGGTTTCATAGATCACTATTAGAGTGAGTTCTCTTTTTAAACCACCCTAAATCAGTTCAAATATTATATATCCTTCTAAACACAACTTTAAAGACCTATAAACTGTAGATAATCATGTTTATCCTTTTTTTTTTCCCTAAAAAATGATAAACCATCTGTTTGGATGGGTTGGTATCTTCTTGCTCTTTGAAATAAGTCTGCATTTATCAAGACAGACGAACGTACCAAAAGACAGTCCAACCTGTTTGTCTATATAAACAAGACTTACAGAGCATCTTGATCAAAATGTAGTCATAAACCGCTTAAGGTTTACCACCGATGTAATTCATCTTTACTCAAAAGCCTGTCAGAAGACGATTTAGTAGCATCTATGACACAAAGACAATATAGTTTACTAAAATGGTAGTTATTACTTATGAATGGCTCTTATATGACAGAAAATCATTGATGTTTTCACTCTACGAAAAAGAAACGCATGGCTTCCAAGAGACAAAAAAATTCACAACACAGCTGCTGATGTTATTTTCCATTGACTATCTTTGTAAACAACACAAGATACTATAGTTGCGGCGACTAAACATGTGGCGCTTGTGAATCACTGTGTGCTGACATAGATATTTTACTCAGTATCTCTCAGGCTCCCATATGTATGACGATGATTAACTGGCGATGATGCAGAGGACATGGTAGGCCTCCTTCGGTCAAAGTCGAACATGGAAACTATGCCTTATCACTGTCAGTCAGAGGAAACATCTATCATATCAATAACAGATATGTGACTGACAAAGTAACTGCACAATCAGCATTTTGCACTTGTGGAAAGGTGTTACAGTGCTGTTTGTCTTTCGTTCTGAATTTGTATTATCATCCACCTTACATTATCTCAGCTGATCCGTGGGCAGTCACTGATAATGACTAATCATTCTGATATAGTAAGATACAATAAGAAAGTGTTCAGTCTTTAAAACATCCGTTTGTCTTTGGTTTTGTTCAAATATTGGATAATTTTGTATGAAATGTACAGATGTGCACAAGGTAATGGACCTGACACACATTTTGCCCAGTGTGAAGTTATTTTTTGTGTTCCAATCAACAATTGTTAAGACATTTACCTTACACCTTTTCCATGTTATAACTCACTGAAGTATTTATATTTTAGGACAACATTTAGCTTCCAAGTGTCCTCCTAGAACAGATTCTATAGCATTATGCTTTTAGTAACTCACTGCCAATGTGTGAATATTAAATACATTATAAAAATGTCACCTTTCAGAACAGCATTACGTTTTTCTGAACTTTCTATGACAGCTCCACTTGGAGTACATAAAACCAAATGGATTATCAGAATACAAGTTTAATATATCATTTGAAAATTCTGCTTATCAATAGGCCAATGAATCACAGTCTGTTTTACGATATCACTGTCTTATTGATCTTTATGGATCCATGAAGATTTCAAAGGGTTTCAAAGAAGGTACCCCAAGTGCAGACACAGTTGCTTGCAAGTTCACTTATTAAAGGCATTTATTAACAAGTGGTGACAAGCATAACAAACCCCACCACTCGCACATACTTTGTCCATTATAAGTAAATGGGAAGATTTAAAAAAAAAAATAAAAAAATCCTATAAAATTTTAACTTTGACGTATCTTTTCCAAAATGTAATGACATCTATTCCGGATCACTGGCAATTCATAAACCCAATTTTGAATGAATTAAACCACTAGTTTTGCTGCTAAAGTGTCAACAAACAAAGACACAATACCCCTTACTTCCCCTTTGGGGGGGTGGGGCAATAGAGCACAGACAAAAACATATTGGCAGGTAGGTATAAAATGGAAGAGCAATTATGGAATCCAAAGAAGTGGATTTCCAAAGTCCAAAATCAAGTTTTAACTTGGATAAAAGATTGGGAAACAAAGGGAAATTAAGTAAACATAGAAGCACAGTAGATTAACACACTGATTATGTGATTACAGAAATTATTACTAGTTGAGATTTCCAACTGGCAGCATGAGAAAATGAAGAAGCAGTAAGTTGGAGGAGCTGTTTACTACATACTGTATTCTAGATCCATGTGGGTGCTTTCAGTACTCAAAGTACAGTGTACTGCACAAATATAGTCATTTGTCCTGTTCTGTACTAAAACAAAATAGTAATTTGTCTGATGATGAACGGCAGAACAAATCGTCCCCTCAACACAATGTGATGTAGAAACTGTTCATACAGAACATTAAGTTCCCTAACTACTGATACTCTTCCCCTAACTGATAAGCAGGTAATATTTACTCTTATATGATGCCAAATGTATTTTCCAGCTCCCATGAAGTGTTTTTTCTTTTGTAATTATTTTTTAAAATTTGCTGTTATCTTGTATGTGAATACACCCTGTGCCAGTCTGTCTGTTATCAGCAGGAAACCAGGAAAGGAAGGAGGAAAGTAGGAGTGATACTGTATGTCAAGCTCAACAGCTGTGGCTCTGAGAGCCGATACTTTGTAGTGAATCAGAAGACCTGGCTCGCATCGAACGAGAGCCGACTCCGACTTTTTTTCATTTTCCTGCTCACCTCAGTGCTCATTTGTGCAATAAAAATGTTTGATTAAAATATCAACGTAGAAAGCACTCAGAGAGTGCAAACATCTGCCCCCTTGCGGCATGCAGCAGAATTGCAGCGAACAATCGCACATACAAACGCACATCGAATGATCACATAACCTCCTGGGTGGAGGTAACAAAAGGAAGAACTGTTTAGTAACACAATAAATGTACAGATTTGTCAATTATAAGGCTGTTCTAAAACTGTTTGCTTGAGTTTTAGTTGTGTTCCGTGGATTTATTTCCAGTTTTGTTATTAATTTGTGCAAAAATGTTTGATTAAAATATTAAACGAAAGAATGACTTTGTAACAGAATAAATGCACAAAATTTGGCAATTGTAAAGCTTCTCATGAAAACACTGTACATGAAAGTGGTGTTTAACACACAAATAATTTGAGCAAAGTTAAATAAAATGGTAAAATAAATGCTGATAAAAAAGAAAAAAAAAATCCTGAATTAAGAGCCATTCAGGAGTAGAAAGAGACGACTCTTCTTTGGGAGCTGAGCTAAAAGAGCCAGCTCTGGGAAAAGCGCCAAACTTCACATCACTAGAAAGTAACCATTAAGGATAACCCCATGTCCCTGTTATTTAAAAATATGCAACATACATTATTGAGGTAACTTTATGAACTTTCCACGAGAGCTTTTCAGGATTGGTTTCAAGGACTGCTGGTGTTGGGCTCTGTTCCCAGTAACCAGTCCATCCTGTTTGGTAACTGTAACTAAAGTAGAAGGAAAACTGAAAGCTACTCCTCACAACCGCATATGTTTTTATACCTCCGTGTTGATACCTGCTTGTTTCAAGAATTCTGCCTGAGTCACAACCCACATCATTTGTTTGTGCGATAAGTAATCCTTCGAGTACATACTCCTGCCTGTTCGAGCAACATCACCACGTCAAGTAGGATTGGGATTCCAGGGATTCAGCCTTGAACAGACACTCATTACGATAAGTAAAATACCACTGAAACACAAGGTACTTTTATATCTAAATACATGTCGATCAACCTGTCAACCCTATTCTATTCTATTGTATTCTATTCTATTCAAAAGAGTAATTAAATGTCATGATTCCTTTCATAACTTTAATGCTGAACTAATCATGTTCTGATCAGAATAGCTAAGTGGAAAATTTGAACACAATATGCGTTACTGGGTGTGTATATGTCCTGAAATAAACAGTGAAGAGTTACACCCAAATGACCATCAGCTAAATAAAGTATTTCAGCTTCAGTGTATGTGTAATCAGTTCAAGAAATTGCATAGTCAATTGATTCCATGTGTAAAAATAAATCAGCTTAACTTTAAGTCCAGTACAGTCATCAGTTGATGGTCACATACGCAAAAAAAGAGGAAGGTCATGGCAGAAAAGGAATGTCATTTTACTGCATGTGTGTTAGGTAAGAGTGAGTTGGTAATGTATTGCAGAAATGTGTTACTTTATGTCACCTTTGAGACTTTCCTTGGAACTTGCTGAGGGTCTGCAGAGGTGACTAGGTGCGTTTCCCTGACATCAGCTCAATGACCTAAACAGCTATCAGTGACCAAAATCATGAATTAACTTCAATGTTAAATAACCTTTAAAACACTAATCATATGACTATATAAAGACAAAAACAGCCACTGGCAACATTTGCTGATCTAAAAAGTTTGATAACCTCTGAACTGCTAAACCTCTGAATATGTTGAAATAATTGTTAAAAATGCAGTTTGTCATCTTTTCATTGTCATCAGATGTGACCCATTTGGATGTTCAGAGGCTCTGTAGTTACCATGGAAACACTGTTGCCTTCTTCAACATTGATTCTTCGACTAGTAAAACTCATGGAGTTGGATTAATGATAGAGGTAGAGACAGAGTTAATAGATTTACTTAAAACGTCACTTTTTTCTTTTGACAGTTTTCTGTTTTTGATATAATAAACCTCATCTTTAATCTGATGTTTTATGGACACCTACATGATCAGTAAATTACATATATACATTATTTTCACCCCAAAGAAGGTCAAAATACAGAGGATGATATTCTAATAAAATGTGGTAAATCACTTAAGAAAGGAAAAAATATTTTTGAATCGCCACAAAAGTCACACTTAATAATTATTATAAAATGCGATTTCTTAGGATTTGGATTTTTCGAGGTGCTGTAGTGATCTCTGAAAGACTTTCATCTTCTCTAACATGTATTCACCATGTAGTTTTACAAAATTATACTTTAGGGGATTGTTTTTACAGTTGTTTAATTATGTATTTGCTGAAAAAGTCCTTTTTGCCTCAGTTTTCTGTATTGTGATTCAACACCATTTGCATTTCCTTATAGGAATACCTACATAAATACATTAAATTTAGAAAAATACCGGATTTTCACTGAAAAACACTAAACTCACATGGTAATTTTATAGTATATTGTGATAAATATAGGGAAAAATTTCCTCTAGTAATTCCTTTAAAAATAGCTCTTTAACGTTAAATTTTTCTTAGAATATGTAACTGGAGTCATATCATTTGTTATCATAAACTGAGCTGTAACTGGAGAACAAGAATAAAAAGCCCTGTATCAAGAGAAGTAACTGAAACTAAATACTTTTATTTTCTGCAAAGGCTATGACCTGAAACACTATTCAAAAAGGGAGGAATGCTGAGTCTCTGACCCATATTATTGACCTGTATTATCCACCTGTTAACTATTCTTTAATAATGTAGTCCTGCAGGAACAGGAGCGACAACAACAGATAGTCTTACTTTACTACCTAACATTAGACTGTTTAGAAATTGGCTGACCACGAGATGAGTCCTGTGAAGACCATTGGGGGGTTACTGATGTTACACAGTGGTTTTATTTGTAATTCCTGAACACAAATCACTGCAGTTTATAGCTGTACACATTTATAAGACATGTAGGAATTTTACAGGGATGTTTCTTTTGGAAAACATGAATTAGGTACCAATACCCAACATCAGGTAATGTGAGGAGTGCTAAAGGTTTTCAATCTGTCGTTTTCTCCTCAGATGTTATGAAGATATCTTTTTTGCCATGTCAATAGCTCAACTATTAACTGCGGAGGGAAGAGACCTGCTGTGCTGGACAAACATAGACTGAGGCACCTCAGAGTTCTGTCCACCTCTGAATCAGCCATGGGGAAAGTCTACTATGTCAGTAAAAATGTGGGCCTTGGGGTTCTTCTGCTGGCCGCCTTAGCTTTGGCTATAATTATAGCTCTATCTATTGCCTACGACAAGGAAAGGGCGAAGAAGCGAGGCAAACCTGGAGATGGAGAAACGGAGAGTACCAGCATGCCGATACTACCCACAACCCCTTCTGGCCCAAAGGAGACCTGGGACCACTACAGACTTCCAGACTCATTAATTCCTACATCCTACGCTGTAACCTTATGGCCTCGGCTGGTACCGAACAATCATGGCATGTACATCTTCACCGGAAAATCAACTGTGGTCTTCAGATGTGAGAAGGAAACAAACCTTATCCTCATTCATGTCAACAAACTAAATCTCACTATTTTTAATGAGCAGCTAGCTAAGTTAAGTGCTGTGGGTGAACATACTGCACCTGCTATAGCGAAGTCTTGGCTCGTTCCAAAGACTCAGTACCTGGTTCTGCAGCTACGAGAATCAGTGACAGTTGGGAGGTCCTATATTCTTTACACTGAATTCCAGGGGGAGCTGGCAGATGACCTGGAAGGGTTCTACAGAAGTGAATATGTTGAGGATGGTGTAAAAAAGTAAGTAACTTGGTTGGTCTTTGGGGTGGTTTTGCTTGGTTGATGGTTTTTTTTTCTTTATTAATGCTTAGTTGCTGAATTTTACAGAATTGTTGCCACATCACAGATGCAAGCAACATTTGCCAGAAAAACATTCCCTTGCTTTGATGAACCAGCTATGAAAGCAATCTTCAATGTCACCATTATTCATGACCGAGGAACTACCGCTCTGTCCAACGGCAAAGAAAAGGGTTTGTAGGAAACAAAGTAGACTCCATTTGATTTAATAGCTTTGGATCACAATGAAGGATGTGATTTCTCTAGGGGAAGTTGGTTAGTATGAAAACAAAATCCAAAGCCAAAAAGAACAAAAAACATTTAAATGACTGCATAATGTTAATTTGTGAAGAACTGCAGACGAAGTTGTTGGGATAAAATATTTAACTGATTTCAACAGGGTCATTTCAATGGAAAATCATCAACAAGACGCTAATTTTAAACATTCCTCCAACCTTTAGGCAGTACAGACTCCCTCGTCGATGGCATACCTATCAGAATAACTACATTTGAGCCTACGGAGAAAATGTCCACATATCTGCTGGCATTTATCGTGTGTGACTTTGTCAACATTCATTCAACCCAAAACAATTTGTTGGTAAGAATGTTTGGTTCGTCAAATGTCACATTACATTATTTGAATGTTTTTATATGAACCCATAAAGGATGCTGAAATCTGAGCATCTGTATTTATAGATTGTGGATTTATACTTGTATATGTTCTTATTTGCAGATCCGAATCTGGGCTCGAAGAAAAGCTATAGATGACAGACAGGGTGAATATGCTCTGAACGTTACAGGACCGATACTGCACTTTTATGAACAGTATTACAATGCAAGATATCCACTCTCCAAGGCAGGTAGGTTAACTCACTCCTTACAAATTATGCACAATTTGGAATTTCAGACTGATCTTGTGAAATTGCGTGGTAATGTATGCCAGTTCCGAAGGCATTTGACATCCTTTACAAATGTATTTTCGACCTTTCACATGTTATTCAACATCATTTGATGGTGTGTCAATTTATGCCAAGATCTCCAGTTCACATAACCTTATTCCCTAACTGTAACCCTATAACATGTAAGGGATAATGCCCGACGAGGTGTACATTATCACTTTTTAATGGACGACGCGGAGGCGTGAACCGTGAAGTCCATTAAAAAGTGATAATGTTCACCTCGGAGGGCATTATCCCGCTTATACCATGGTCACTTACGAAAG
>JAPTYR010000018.1:17199946-17210434 GCA_029814505.1 Siphamia roseigaster | reverse complement strand
AATGACGCTGGATGCGTATCGGCCGTATCGGCCATGTGTATCGGCCGATGCCGATACACCTAAACAACGCTAATATCAGCCCGATATGTCGACCCTTAGTCTCATCTCATTATCTGAACCCGCTTCATCCTCACTTGGGTCACGGGGGTCGCATGAAGCCTATCCAAGCTACATAGGGTGAAGGTGGAGTACACCCTGGACAACTAGCCAATTCATCACAGGGCTGAACATATATATTGGATTAATGTACCACTGTATTTACTGCCCACTTTCACATCTGTATTTTGTAAACCAGTAGGTACAGAGACGACTGTCTGACCAATCAGGGTCTGCAGGGTTTATATGTCACATTTTGGTATATTGCTTGGAACTTAAGCGGACGCGATACCAAAAACTAATACTGGGAACCAAATTCCAGGTTCTTGTTCATAATGAAAATGCAAAAAGGTCGAGCTGAGTTGAAGGTACCAAAAGAAACATGGCAGAGTACAGTAGTCAATTGCTTCTGTCTGGTTAGCAAAGTAAACTAATCCTGCTTCAGATTTGAGTTAGGACTGCTCACTTCATTTATATATATATTTATCCTCGGGCAAAATGGATACAGAAACACGTAAATAATTTAATGTGGAACTACAGAAATGCACAAATAAAGAAATGCATGAATAAAATGTGGAAATACAATAATACATGAATGAATTAAATATATGAATTGTTTTTTGGGGGTGGATATATATTTAGAAAAGCATGCATAATTGAGAAAATAGATAAATACTAAAATATGTTCATAAACATAAAACATAACCACTGAATTATTTATTGATGCAGTTATTCACTAAAGTTGTTTTTATTTATACATTTATTTATCAATATGTTATTTTTTTGTCCCTCATATAGACGTAGGTGATACCAAAAGTGGAAACACAGCATATGTGTCCCCTGAACTAAAATGACTTGATGTTTAATGTCTCCAGTACAATTTTTACAAAATCACAAATCCATCCTCTGGCTCAGATTGGACCCTTCTGCAGGCAGCATGTTTGACGCCCCTGGTTTAATACTATTTATATACACTGAAAAATTCTGGGATTTAATTTTTAAGATCACCCTTAATGTTCAGATAATTACATGTTTGATGTACTTAAAGAGCGGTGACCATCAATCACAACATCAACACATACTAGAGATTACATATGGTTATTTAGTCAATATATTTTAGCAATGAACATATAGAAGTTTTGACTGTTTGTTCATGGTTATCTGTTTTTTTTAAATCTGAAAATAATCATGTAGACTTGTATTTTTATTAATTTTAATGAAAGTAATGTTAAGGTCATGGTAAGGTGAGGTACTCCACAACATCCACACATCTATTTGGTAGCCACTTTAGTGTTCTGGCCTGGACCAGCTTCCACAAATAACCTTGTCACCATATAGCTATGACGGATGCCCTGGCAATTGTAGGTGTCCTCTTAAAACCTTCACTTCAGAATACCTACCCTTTCCTCACGTCCCCCTTCTATCTGTGCAATGAGGACAAATATAGCCAGGGCAGGGGCTCTGCAGCTGCTGCTCCTTCATTTAGCAGAAAGAAGGCAGTATTCTACACATGTATGCCTTTTTGTCTGAAAGCGACATTACACTCCCTTTGACCGCTATAATTAGGACTCACATTCTAGCTCACACTTTTGCATTCCTTCAGTGTGTAGAGAAAGCATTAGAAATCAAACAGACCATATTACAGAGCCTTCAAGTTGTAGGACTCAAGCTGTTTTCAGAGTCGAGGCATTCAGCACTCCATAAATTGGAAGAAAAATGAGGGAAAAAAGTTATCTTTTAATGAACTTTGGCCAAAGGCAAGATTAAGTCACTCAATGAGCTCTGAACTGGAATAATAAAAAGGCTGGTTGTTCACTGTCTGAGCTGAAAAGGAAACCCACCAACACTGATTTCTAACACACACTCTTACCATCCTGAGCAGGTAAAGATGCCACGCCCGTCTCTACTGGCAAAGGCTTTTCTGACGAGTTAGGTATCGATATGAGGGACTGACTTATGCTGCTGTTTGTGTCATTACAGAAGATGTCTGCTTGGCTGCTGCTGGAGCTTGAGGAGGCCTTTGGGGCACAATCTTCATCTGGCTGTTTCTTCTGAATATCTGTGAAAAAAAAATAAAAAATAGTGAGCATTTTAACTGAATATATCATGAGCTTTGGGCATGGGTGGTTGTTAACTTGAGTGGCAGGAGGAAAATTTTACTCGCAAACATTTTAACTGACTGTGGAACACTGACACAGTTCTGATTAAATCTTAAGCACTTAAACACTTTTCTGCTCAATTGATTGCAAACAGAAATGTGCCATAATTGAGGGCATCTATGGAGTTGAAATGGGAAGAAAAAAAAATGAAAAACAGCAAAAAGTGCACCACATCGGTGCTTGTCAAATAAATTAGGTGAAGTGAGGGTAACACTTAACTTTACCCTTAAGGCTGTTTCTCAGACTTCTTCCCCTACCCCTTGGATGCTTTCACACCTTGTACATTTGGTTTAAACCTCCATACTTTTTAAGGTGCTCAATCTTCTGTGGGCTAAGGTGCAGACCAAAATGAGGTGGTCTCATACTTGATTAAAATTAATGAAACAAACAATTCATCATCATTGACATGGCGAAAATCAGCCTTTCTGACCAAGTTATGCAATGCCACAAAAAAAAAAAAAAGACTGAAAAATAAAAGTTTGAAAATTAACTAAATTAAAAACAATGAAAGAGCACACGTAGATAACCACCACAGGATGCAGGTACATCAGGCAATGTTATTTCGTCTATTCCGAAAATCGCAGAGTGATAGTAGAGCTAAATGGACCAAATATATTCTATGGGGAAAAAAAAAAAATTAAAAAAAATGGTTTGGCCTGACAGGTGTGAAAATGCCCCAGGTCACTAAAGGCCTTTCTAGAAGAGAAAGCAGCAGTGACGACAAACAGAATAAGAACTTACCTGCAAAACATTTTGAGCAGAGATTCATAGTTTTACTTGACCTGAGGACAAAAACACAGAGAAAAAAAATACCCATAAAACACTTGCACAATTATTCAATGTCACCTCAAATGCTAGTAGCAATCAACATGACAGGACTAACATGATTCTGTGCCAGGCAGAGACTTCATTTCTTATGTGGGATCTGGGTACCTTAGAAAATTTCAAGTTGAGGAGCAGCTATTGTATTAAATTACTCACTAGATCTAAAGTAGTCATGTTATGAGGCAGTCAACATCTACACATCAAAACACTTAAGAGATAGCTTCAACTGGGGTTTGGCTTTTGCTTAGTGCTGTGGAAAGTAACAACTGAAAATGTGATGACAAAGGGTTAAAGGTCAAAGTCGCAGTGAAGCAATTTCTGACAGTACTTATAACATTCTTATTATTTCAGACTATACAGCAGTTCACAGTTATCCCCCTATTATATCAGTATACTATGTGCAACTATACTGTAAATATGTCAATAATGCGTGTGTATGCACAGAAAAGTCATTTAAACAGCAGATAACCTTTTTATATTTCCTGTTTCAGTCTTAAATGTTTTGCCTGCCTTCTGCACCTTGTTTTCAGTATTTTGCTGCTGCAAACACTGCAATTTCCCACAGTGGGATCAATAGTCATATATTATCTTATCTTATTAAGGAATGCAAAGTAATTTGTTAATATTCATTATAAACGTTCACTTGGATTCAAAGTTGAACAGATTAGTTTTAGTAGTCAGAGGTCAAAGGTTACAGTCACTGTGAACTGATGAATCATGTACTGCATTACAAAAAAAACCCAAAAAACAAATAGTTTCACATTCCATCCTATTTGTCTTGTTTTTTAAACGACACAGGAAGTTATAATCTTCATTCTATGGATGTTCTGCCATTTGTTGTCCCCCAAAGTATGAACTGATATGGGAAAGAAAGCATTTGGGTTTTCAGCACCTGATGCTTGGAATAAGCTATAGTCAAAACTCCAACTTAAAGCCCTTGTTACATTGAACGAGTTTAAAGCTATCGTAAAAGGACTGCAGTCTACCACATCTGTATGCACGTGTATTATGAGAGCAAGTTTGAACACTGTAAATCTTGTGTTTTATGTGGCGTTAATGTAACTCTTGCCCAGGTCTCCCTTGAAAAAGAGATCTTTGATCTCAATGGGACTATACCTGGTTAAATAAAGGTTTATAAAACAAACAATGGATTGTACAGTTGCTCCTTATCAGGTATCTGTTATTAAAAGTCAGTCAGAACAGCATGCTGGTAATTGAGAAAACTGCATAAACTGAATATGACGCGAGGCCAGTGGGTGTATCTGACTGGACTTCTAGTTGTTGACTCCTCAACTGGTGTCATGAAGAGGAGCATGATCATACTAGTCCCATTACCTTACATGCTTTCCAGCGACATGAAACCTCTACTAGTTGACTAATCCTTTAAATCAATGACAATGATCTTACTTCTAATCATATGTTCTCTATTGCTGATTAGAATCTTTGATCCAAATTCTTCGTGTTTTGGGACTGCCTGCTGAAGCCTTTCTGATTTCAGGGGCACATCTCTTTCACAACAGATGGCATTAGCTTTTCTCTGAGAGGGCTCCTCTCATTTCCTCTCCAGCCGGTGTCCTTACTGTCTGCGCATTGAGCGTGACGGTCGCTGCTATCAGTCACATTCTATTTATTTTGGGCGCTTCGTTGCACACCTTTGTCCCCATTTCTAAATGTAGGGTCAGCTGCAGTCAACCTGAGGGCTTTCTGTCAGTCTGCTGCTGTATCGTCTCGGGTATAAAGGAGAAAAAGAGGAAGGAAGAAATGAGGATAGAGGAGAAACCTCATCGTGAGACACAGGCAGGGAGGAAGCCAATCATGGGTAAACAACAAGTCATTTCCTGTTGTCAACCCTACAAATTAAACGTAATCAAACCGCAAATTAATTAAAGAAAGTAAAAGGGGTGAGAGTGGGTAAGCACACAGGCAGCCAAAGTTTAAACAGAGTGAATATAATCAGTGTATTTTATAGGCAGCCCACTGCCGCTGCTAATGAGATTATCTGATTGGACAAGACAGGAAGATGGATCCATCACCTTGGTGATACAGTGTGACTGACACAAAAGAGCACAACCATAGATTGGTGATAAATGGTTTGAGGGAATTGAATTGGAATAAACACAGTCTATGTTGCCAGTAAAAGAGGAAAAACTTCATAAACACAGACAGAAATAGAAAGTGATAAAGTTTGCAGAATCACAAAATCTGAATTCGTCAAAAGTCTGTGTTATTACTTATAGAGCTGACCATTTACCAGAAATAGAGACAAATAGGTGGATTAGATGCTTGAAGATCAGAAAACTGATGATGATTTAACACTTTGATTTATGGTGTATTGATTATGAGTGTCAAATCTGGAGCACAACCTCAGATGATGAACAGTGGGTTGTTTGGTGATTATTTTTCAGCCAGTAGATTCCATTTCAGTGTTCTATAAATTCCTAAAATGTATTCTGACTACTTTATTTATTGAGTTACTTCACTCTGTCATATATTTACACTGTTGCTAGGATTCCCTAGGATGAACTTCATCTTCTGGTACAAGAAATAGGGCAAAGGCATCCCAATGATTAAGCAATAAAGAAAATAAATTAAGGGATGTTGTGATGTCACTAAATTCTTGAAAATATAGTGAAAATGCAACTATGTGCCGAACACAGCAAATATCTAACTAAAACCCAACATTACCCTCAAGTTATTTTAATGATCATCTATGGTTAGTAAACTACCATTGACAAAACAGATTAACTGATCCTAAATTTAGCCAAAATGTCAAATAATATACATCAAAAATAACTGAAAATGCATGCCTTAAATCTGCACTACACTTCTAAATGAATGGATTCATGTGCACAATGACCAGATGCAGATAAAACAGTACTGGTTAATATTAACAGATGTGAAATACAAATAGCCACATAGCTAAGACAAGGTTTTAAATATCCTCGCTTCATTATAGTAAACATTTAAAAGCCAAAGTAAATACAGCTTTTCCAAATTCTTGAATATTTCATTAAACCAAAGCTCTCTCTGAAGCAGGGTCACTACTAAAATGTCCAAAACTGACTCTCTGATGCCATATTGAAGAAAAGAGAACAAATGGAATGGATCAACTTGTTCCCTTCACCTTCTTTCTTTACTTCTACAATCAAAGATTACTCAAAGACAATCAAGCCAGCTGCTCTCAGTGGGAATAGCAAAGGGACATACAAGGATTAATTTGACAACTCCTGCTAAATGCCAGATGCCATTACAGTGTATAAGGGACAAAGAGTCAATCACAGGCACACAAGGTTGACTGTATGTGTAGATGTGCCTATTTAAACAGCGAAGAAAATGGAAAATGTGTAAGAACTAGTGACATTCAGAGAAAAGTGCCATGACACTAAGCGTCACCTTGTGTTTAAGTGAAGCAGAATCATTATCATTTCTTCTAAACTTTTGTTAAACCTGCCCCAGGTTCAAGTGCTATGTGTACTGTCATCAATGATTGCAAACTTTTATACTGTATTATTACAATTGTTTTTTTGTTAGAAGAAAAAGGTTCAGCGAAGGGCATGTTCATTGTCTACAATTTTCAAACATAGCTAGTTGATTAAATAACAATAATTATTATTTACCCGTATTATGCATCAGCAATTAATTTAATTAAAACATAATTCAAATCAACAGGCATAAAGAATTAATTTGGTATCAGTGCCTGGGTAAATACAAGGCCAATACTCTGACAGTTAAAAAAAAAAAGCATTTAAATAAAGCAAACAATTATAGCACTCAGCAGAGAGAGATTGATATAATGTTGGGAACAGTAGTTAAAATAATTTCATCACTGTATTGGTTTTGTTCTGTGGTAAAAGAATAAGGGGAAAAAAGATCAATGGAGTAAATTTAGAAACCATTTAAGATACGTGTTTGATTAAAATTGACATTAATTTTGTTTGATTAAAATTGATAAATTAATTTTATTTATTCAACAAACTACAGACTACTTTCCAGATAAAAATAACGTCACTTTCTTCATGCCATTCATTCTCATCATAACACAGCACAATATGATTTTAACTGAGGTGAAATCAGTACTAACCCTGATTTTCACAGCTTTCATGCATCTTGGCCTGCTCTCCAAACGTCTTTCACATCGCTGTTGGGTGCTTTATGTTACTTCTGGTGCAAAAATGGTAATATTTTCAGTGGGGTTCAGGTGGGGAAAGTTTATGTGAGCTCAGAGTTTTTACCAGACATGTATGTAATGTAATGCATGCTTGGACAAAACTTTAATGCAATGTTCTGGCAAAGAATTTCTTTTGTAATGATACCATGTTAAAGCTGCAGTGTTTGATAGCTTTGTCACATTACAGAGAAGAAATTACATAATTAGTTTTGGTTGGAAAGGAAACATGAATTCCACCAATTCCTGAGCACTGTGTTTTCAGGGTGTATAGAATCTACCCTCCAGACTTTGACTAATAACAGACAGCTCAGGGTTAAATTCATGGGTGACAGCTGTAATTACATGACTCCCCAGCTCTATTCTATTGCTCAACAGGGGAGCTTGCAAAAATGTTATCTCTCTCCCAGCAGCAGCATTAGGTCAGTTATTAACCTTTTGATTTGGACAGAGAGGAGTGAACTGCAGATTTTTCCCATGATTTTGGGTCCTGTATATGAATATCCTTTAAGATTATACAAATCTAGAGAGGACGCTATTGCAGCTTCTCCTGCAGCTTTGACAGATTTCTTTCATTCATCATTTTTGAGCAGAATTTATTCAAATCTTGATCCTCAATAATGTAAAGGTTACGACAGTTCTCTAATGTTGTACACATCAGGTCATTGATCCATTACAGGGTGCTTGCTCTTCATTCAAATAAAAGTTCCAGACCTTTTCAAAACTGCTGCCACCCACCCCACCCCACCCCAAGACCTTAAATTTATGTACTTTTATACACGCATGCCTAATGTATGGATGACTGAGTGCATAATTCGTAGTAAATTATATTTGTAAATATTTTCAAAACATGTAATCACAAAAGTGCATGGATATCACACAAACAACTTTCATTGGAATCTTTTCAGATTAACTGGTTTCTAAAATCATATATTTTTATGCTTACCCTCATTTATTTCTTATCTTACAGGATTAGCCTATGTGCCTTTGAGCAAATTCAACTATGAGAGAAAGTTTTTTCAATATTTTATTCAGACTCCTGCATACTTTTCAATGTCTGGAAAACAGTATTTCAACTTCCATACTTTTTAAGACTTTCAATGACTGTGCAAGCATCCTGTATTATGACAAAAGGATTAGGAATGTTATTTAATTTAAATAGATTTTGTGACTGACACGGTTTTAGATCATGGCTTATATGATATTTCTCCTTTGTACACATCTTCCTTTGTTTACAACTGTACAGAAAATGCTGCACGTTCTGCATCCGTCAATAAATGTTATCATGCTGTAACCCTGGATTAGAACTCACACATGTGGTTGAGGTGCAGCATCCAAGCCAAATTAATGTAAAATCAATGTGAAGAATGTCAACTAATTAAATAACTTTCCCAAAGATCAAATCCTTGGTCCCTAGTGGACTGTGTTTTAGTTTTTCAGATGTTGGAGCTCCTCAAGCATTTCCAGATATTAGTACACTGATATGGTAATAATAATGGTTGAAAACTCCAAAATTATATGTAGTTTAGTGAAAAATCTCTTGTGGGAAAAACACTACACCACTCATTTATTTGTATCACTCCTTCACAAACTCTAGGAAAACATAACTGAGACAGGCTCCAAGTCCTCTACAGACCATCATACAGTGTGCATTTATCAATATTTTAGAAATTACCTAGTCTATTTAGACCAAATAAAAGAATACACTGAACACTAAACAGATTTGTAATGTCATGCAAATGTTCAATGCAGCTGAGATGCTTACAGTATGTATCTTCATTATTAGAAGAAAATAAGATAATAAAGATTATCATTGATACTGCCCACCTCTGAATCAATGTTAATATGTGTCCCATGTATGAATAATGACTTTGTACAGTCCTATAGGACAGTGGGATTTTAAAGCACCCACAGTCCAATTTACAGTCTCGTTCAGATTTTTTTTTAAGTTAGCTTTACATGTAGGCTATTTGTCAGTTAACCCTGAAAGATCTATGCTGCTGATCAAAAGGACCTATTGATCTAAAATATTCAATAACTATTGAATCACTAATCTTAATCAAACCCATGTCATTTGACAAATGGATACTTGTTTTTATTTTCAACTGATCATTAAAAAGAAGCTTTAGCTAGTTTTCTCATTACTGGTATAATTACCTTTGAAATTACTCTGAGCTTCTACATTATCAGTAAATTACATGTAGGAATAGAACTTATTTTCTATGAAAATTGCAGAGGATGACATGATAAATACTGATAAATCTCTTAGATGCCACAACAGAAATAGTTTTAGTTCTCAAAGGGTTAACAAAAACATAAGTTCCTGTTCCCACAAGTCGTTTAGTGACACATCGCTGCAGAAGTGATGGTTTACTTGGGTTAAAACTTTATAAAAATAGCCGGTTTCTCGGTGCTGTCACACTAGTCACAGTACCTGGAAGGCTTAGTCTGTGTTCCTCACATTCTGCATGAGTCTGCAGGAGGTTACCGAGGCCAGCTGGTGTTAGCTAGCAGCTAAAGCTACAAAACAATGGGGAGGGGGTAATAACAACGATAGCAGCTCATCCCTGCTTGAGCTGCTAACGCTAGTGGCTAGCCACTCTGCTAGCTTTCCGTAGACAAGAAAGCATCTCAAACCAAGACATTTGACAGATTATTGGCCTTACCCCCAGAACCCACAGGGACACCGCGGGGGTATAACGTTTACGTTAGTCGGAGGCTTGCTGCCCTCGCTCCCCGTGTCCCCCATGTCGGTCTTTCGTGAGTCTCGCCGCGTAGCAGGTGAATCCGGGGATGGACTAAGGGCCTCGTTTTTGCCTTTAGATCCCTCGGCTTTAATAGGAACAGAGTCAATACCACGGTCAGATTATCCTTCAGAGTTTGACGGGATGACGGGGGGCTTGCCGACACTGGCGGCCACAGGATATTTACAATAAAAACAGTTAAACTCGACGCTGAGGTGCTGGAGAAACCAACGACGGACAGAGCCACCGGGGAATCCTGGGCCGATCAGCTGGAGTGAGGACCGGACCACTGCTGCGGAGGGGTGTGTGTGTGTGACTGACAGGGAAAATAAACAACAAAAAACTGCTTTATTTGGAAGGTGTTGTGATATATCGTTTAATTATAATCACTGTAATGCTTTGACGGTCTAAAGAGGCAGTCTGACTCTGTGTATTATTAATGTGACCAATTTGCCTTTGAGAAGTCCCTGAGTTAATTTGGTATGATCCATGCCAAACT
>JAPTYR010000018.1:16952005-16965267 GCA_029814505.1 Siphamia roseigaster | reverse complement strand
TAAACCTTCCGGGAGCAGCAACAGTGTGCGGTTTTCTCTTTTTTCTTGTTTTGAACCTATTTGATCCAGCACCTGTTTGAGTTGGATATGCGCGTACCTCTATATGCTGCTCATTGTTGATGTTCCCGAATAGAGTTTTGGGGATATTATGTTTCTGGCCCGGCTGCGGCTACTGCTTGCTCTGGATACTGTAGGTGTTAATGTGATAATTTGAAAAATGTTTGGTTTACAAATTTCATCTTTTGCATATTGATGGATATAATGGAGGGGGAAGAACCGATTCGATTTTGGGCGATTTACCATTTCTAGATTGGCCACAAGGGGCTGGTCAAAAGTTTGAAATCACAAAACACTCTTTTGCTTATATCTCTGGAACTATTTTTCAGATTAACCTAAAATTAAGTGTAAATGAAAGGTCATGACCTGGGGATGCCTCACACTGGGACTGGGGGCGTTTGGGGATACACCCCTAGCTGTCGCTTCCGACAGCTAGTTAGCTAGTTCATGAAGACATTTGTTCCTTTTAGTTTTCTCCCTTCTTTCAGGAGTTCTTGCCTGTGGTTAACAAATCTGATGATAGCTGGTTTGTTGGTGGCACTTTTCCTGGGCAGCTAGTGACATGCTTCTGTGTTACTGCAATCCAGTTAGCTCCCCCTGGACCCCAGGAAATCAGCCACTTCATGGATTTGACATCAAGCTCTTTGGGCTCCCCTCCGCTGGTGCCATGCACCACCCGAGCGTATGTGTAGGGCTGTACCTGGAGTCCTGTGATGATCACGTCATGCATCCAGGTATACTGCTCCAGGTCAGCCACCCTGCTTTCCAAGTAGGAGATTCTCTTCTCTGCATTCTAGATGTCCAGTGTTTTTATCTCTTCAACCAGCTCCAGGACACATTTCTGCTGCTGTCTGACTACAGCAATTTCTTCTGTGAAAAAAGTCCAGTGACTTTATAATGCGACTGTATAATGCCCTGACCTCCTTGCAGGTCAGGGCCCTCTTTGGTCCCATGTAGCCAGATGTTGACCCTGTCAGCTGTATGCCAGCCGGCCTGCCAGTTGTTATCTTCATGGCTAGTTTGATTGTTGGCACCTCGATGAGCCGCAGCCAGTTATTCTTGTTTAGTGCCAAATCCAGGCAGGGGTCGAACCAAGGGTTTCACCATATACTCAAATGTCCGTAATCCAAAATCAAAGTCCAGAAAGGAGTAAAAAAAAAAACAAACAAACAAAAAAAAAAGCTTTCTGAGATGGAGGACCTAGTCAACATGGACTCACCCAATTCTCAAGGGTGTTTTTCTTTAGGATTTATCATTTTAGCCAAGGTTGTGATTATGCGACATTGATTTGTGTTATTTTACAGATTTTTTAAAATAAAAATATGCAATTATTTCAACATTTTTTGGCTTCAATATGTCACTATTCTTTCTTGCACTCGCTCTTCTCTCTCTGCGTATATATTATTTAACTTTGTAGTATGCTGTTGTAAATGTGCTGTCACTCTACACTAAACATCCAACTCTAAACTATGTGTGGTGTGTCTAAAGATAAACCAATGAAACCTAAACTAATGAAATCCAATTCATACTCAGCATCTCCCTGTCTTGGATGCTAATGTTGACTCATCAGTAATATCTCCTCAAAAACCCACAATGAGAACTCAGTTCAGACTCCTTTCCATGAGATATTGACTAGCCCACCCTACTCAAAATTTCCGCAAAACTGCTCGACACTTGCGTGACATAACAAGGCCTCTGTTTCAGTGGTCACATAATTTCCTCAGAGGGGATAGTCTGCTTTCCAGCAGTGAAGACTTTAATCAGCCTGTGCTTATTTATCTCTGTTTATTAATAAACTGACATGAGTACAATGAGGACCCAAATGCAGGACCAGTAAAATTTAAAGTCTTTACTTACAGAAAATAGAGGCAGTTCATGCGAAGTAGGGAGGGAAAAAAAAACGCCACAGGATGACGTCAACCCAGGAAATCCCATGGAGAGTCCTTCAGGTGCCAATGGGGACTGGGCAGTGGGAAGTCAGGGATGGGCAACAGGTCAGAACCAGAAAAACCAAAGCAGAACCGGCGGGCAGAGGCAGAAGACAAGATGTTACCAGGGGATGGAGGAAGAGACTGAGTCAGGATGGCAGACAGGAGTGGAGAACCAGGGCTAGTGTTGTTCAATCCGATACTGAAGCCCCGAAACCCATGTCGAGCAAAGGGGCGTGGCCAGATGAAGCCTGCATTGAGAGTGATCGTCTCACATGACAAAAGGCAAATGAAGCCCCATTTTCTGAAATCACGCGATTGTCTTATGTGATGCGATTCATTTAAAAAGCTGCGGGAAATACAGAAAATGTTCAATGATCGACCACATTGAAGATAGATAAAATAGATGAGGTACATCACAGATAAAATCAATAATACAGTTTAAATATTTGCCTTATGTGTTACATGTTGATGCAATGATAATGTTAACAAGAAACACGTGCATGAATATAATGTTATTGTTTAAGGTGAAGTGTTGGCTGTGCATGAGAGAACTATCATACAGCAACAATACCACCTGTATGCTGAGGCATTACCGTGCATTTCATGAGAATGAACAGCCACAAACCAGGCCATGTTATGCAGCCAACTTCTCTTTAAATAGAATATTCTTGAAATACAACAGCCTGTACTATGCTGACATAATTTCGGTACTGTGCAGGTATCAGGAAACATGATGTGGATGAAGCCCTGGTTTATTTAATTCTAAAAAGACTCACAGCCATTCTCATTGGTAGAGGACAAGGGATTCAGGAAGCTCAATGTCCTTGATCCAACTTACACTATCCCATCAAGACAGGTATGAGTTAAGATTTCAGCAGTAATGGTATATCTATTATGCACCTTTGTTTTCTTTTACAAGCTTTAAAGGCTATGGTGAAGAAAAAATTTACAGAGGCCAAAGCGAAGGAAAAGGAGGAAGTCCAGAAGGCCACAGCTGTAAGTCTGACCGCAGACATGTGGACTTCCATGAACGAGGCATATCTGTGTGTAACCTGCTACTGCATAACAGAAGAAGAGGCCCTTAACACAGTCGTGGTGTTTAACATTTTCCATCAAGTCACCAGCTGACAATTTATCCCTGCCACAGGCTGAAATCCTGGATGAGTGGGGGGATCAAGGATAAGGTGAGCTGCTTGGTCACACATGCTGCAGCCAACATGAAAGCCTGTGCAAGGATCCTGCACATCAGGCACAGCATCTGTGTTGCCCACGCACTTAATTTAATAGTGCGCAAGTCATTTGACGGGGTCCCCATGCTGGCAGACCTGCGTGACAAATCAAAAAAGATTATCACCGACTTTCGCACCAGCACTACAGCGAAAGAACGTTTAAACCAAATGCAGGACTCAATGGGCAAGCCAAAATACAAACTGATAATAGCGGTAGAGACCAGGTGGAATAGCACCTTATTAATTAAATTTTCAATTTTATTTATAGAACCCTAAATCACAACAAGGTTGCTTCAAAGGGCTTTACAGAGTTCATTTGCAAAACAGTCAATGAAAAAAATACAGTAATGACAAAAACAAAAATTGTCCCAAGGAATTAGAAAATATAAAAAGTGACAGTTACACTAATTAATATGAACCAAGGGACACATGCTGGGTTTTTTTTTCCGTTTTTGTTCTTTTTTTCTCTTTTCTTTTATCTTTTAACAGCATAAATAGCCACCGAATTTAGATTTGGGTAATTATTTTGCTATCTTTTAAAGTTTGTATTTTTCTGCAATATTTATATTATGAACCTGGATGAAAATAGAAGAAAATAATAAATATAGCAGCTGTGGTGCCAGATGAAGTATCCACAATAATATCAACTGTGTGTTAGTTATTCAATTTTCAATTCAATTCAGTTTTATTTATCGAGCCCTATATCACAACAAAGAGTTCATTTGCAAAGCAGTCAATGAAAAAAAAAAATCCAATAATGAGAAAAACAAAAATTGTCCCAAGCAATTAGAAAATAGAAATAGTGACAGTTTAATATGAACCAAGGGACACATGCTGTTTTTTTTCTTTTTTTGTTCTCTTTTTTCTTTTTTTTATGTTTTAACAGCATAAATATCCACAAAATTTGGTTTTGGGAAATTATTTTGCTATCTATTAAAGTTTGTTTTTTTCTGCAATATTTGTGTTATGAACCTGGATGATAATAGAAGAAAATAATAAATATAGCATCTGTGGTGCCAGATGAAGTATCCACAATAATATCAACTGTGTGTTAGTTATTCATAATTGGAGTTTAATAATATTCTTACATGACTCTGTTTAACTTCTGTACCCAGACAAAGGTTATATAAGGAGCTGCTCTAGTTTACAGTTTAGTCTGGACACACAGTTCCTACCTCAGAGTAACAAACAAAAACTTTCATCCCAAAAGAGTCTCTCTTGGCTGGGTGTCATGGTTTTTGTTGTTGCTCAATGATTCCAAGAAACAAGCCCCTGAGCTGCACACAGAGTCACTGCTGCCTCTCGTTGTTATTCTGGAGCTTTTTACAGAGGACGTGGCTACAGTACAGAAACACATACAGAGTGCACTATCTTTTTCCACTTCACTGATTGTAAAAGTGTAGATAAACTAGAATACCTGGGAAATTGAAAGAGTGAATAACATAGTTTGTTTGGTTTTGTGTGTGCGCATGTGCATTCACATTAATTCTGTTGCAACATGTGGAGGCAGTTCATGACATTGGTTCAATTTCTGCTGCCAATCAGGGCAAACGCTTACAGAACACTGCATAACTTTGGACCATGTGACCATATTCAAGTCAGTGTGGACACATACACACACACACACACTATCAGCAACATGCAGTCGGAGGGAACAAGGAAACACGTGTTGGGTTTTCTAAGAACTGTGTCATTCATCAGGGAGCAACAAGTAGCCAACTGGAGGGAGAGAGAGGGAGAAAGGGAGAGAGAGAATGCCAGAGGAGGGTGGACTGCAGAGAGTATCAGCAACTTTATCCATGTGGTTGTGTGGATTTGTGACCTGTCAGAAACTCTTGCGCAATCACGATGGAGGAGAGGAACTGTTTTGTTTTTTTTGTTTTTTTTGTTTTTTACACCAGCCTACAGGTTTATTGTTGATCAGATACAATTACTAAATATGTGCAAAATGATTTTTCAGGAAGGTTTTTGAATGCTTCACTTATGTGCGTCTACAGTACTGTACATTATGGGAGTTATTGGTTCAGTAAAGCTATAATGACCACACATATGTATTAAGCTACAATTTGGATACATTAGAAGCATGTACAGCAGGAAAAACAAATATTTAAGGGGGAAAAACAGCCAAAGTGTTAGTATTTACTTTTACCTAAACACTCAACATGTCTTTAAGCAATATGTTCAGACAATATGAGATTAATTGCATGTTGTTTTGGTGTTTTATAGGTTTCATTCAGCACATATAAGATGTTTCTAACTGTTTGCATTGTTTCTTGCAATGGGGTCAGGGGTGAATTTAACCTTTCAAACTAATTTAATCAAATTCTTTTGTGTCTTTAAAGGCTGCGCTTGTATTATCTACTTTTTTATTGTTGTACTTAAATAAAAGGGAAAGAGAAATAAATATGTATGCTTATTTCAATCCTGCAAAAACAGCAAAATAAAGATGACCTTAAACATCTGCACAGTATGACCTTATTTTATGGTAATCCAATTATTATTAAAAGGTTTGGATTTACTATTGTCTCCATTATAGACATTATTGTAATCTCAAAAAAGACAAATACTGTGATTCATTAAAACACTGCATATAAAATAGTATCTTCCTGCCTCCTTTTACAGGGGATGCATGCATTAAAGCCACAGAAATCTCAGTGATTGCTGGGTAATTGTACTGTACAGTCCCCATTACTTCTACTTTTTATGGTGTGTCACTCAGACTGCGTAGCTTTAATGTAAGTATGGTGTCTTGGAATTCAACAGTGGCGTGTTTGTTTGTTTTTTAAAGGAAATGAAGCAAGAGGTAAGAGGGAGGAATTTCATTCATTACAGCACATGTGTGTCCATGTGTGTTGTTTGTGTTTAGTTTCATATTTACACCTCGTATGAAAACTAATCTTGGCTATGTTTACTGTGTGTTGATATTTTCCTCATGACGTCCACCTATTGATTTTCAGGACTACCTTCAGACATGTGAGAGAGGGGGAGGAGGGGGGAGGGTGGTTTGCTGAGAAGAGGGTAGCCTGATCTCTCCCAGGAACTCCAAGGTCAAGTATGCATTCATTTCATTGCCATGGAGACGGGGGTGTTGTGGGAGGATGGGCTAACTGAGCCAATCAGAACACTGCATCAGCCACGCATCACAACTGAACTGTTGATCCCGCCCCCAAAGCGGAGTCCTACCAGACATGCTGTACAGCTTTAGAAAAATCTGATTAGTTTGTTTTTCAGGACTGTACTGGTCTGACCAAAGCTCTGTTAATACCACACTCCCTCATAATCTACACAGAATGTCAATAACAAGTCACCTTTCTGTTTATTACTGATTCCTTAGTGGGTAGCATATGGCTAAAACTATCTTTTATTTCCAACAGGTCACCTTTTTGTTGCACTCTGTGATGCAGAATAAGCTCTTAAAATTATCACTAACTGCCAGACTGTAATAACTGGAACAAATCCTCTTATATAATATGGAATAGCTGCTGGAGTCCACGGTCTATTACCATCATAAAGTATCTCATATATATACATTGAGCTATTTTTTAGTACTGTATAACAAGCCATCATACATTTTCTTTTTTCCCCCGTGGGCTCATGTGATCACACAGAAGCTGTGAACCATAAGTACATAAACACATTAAATAGTTAAAACAGACCTTAGAGTTAAGGAAACTAACATTAAATATGTTTAACCTTTAAAGACCTCTAGTTATTTTAATGATAACTTCCAAATACATTTACCCCACATTTCCCTTTTTTCCCAATTGATTCTTAATTTATATCATATCATATCATATCATATCATATCATATCATATCATAATCATATATATTCATATCATATCATATATATTCATGTCATATCATATATAGGCATATCATATCATATATATTCATATCATATCATATCATATATTCATATCATATCACATATATTCATATCATATATATTCATATCATCCTTTGTATTTTCCAGTAAAAACCATACATTTCTCCAAATTTATTTCATTGATCAAGGACATGTTCATAAAACCTCAGGGTAAAAATTATTATTATTGTTATTATTATTATTATTATTATTATTATTATTATTATTATTATTATTATTATTATAAGTAGTAGTAGTAGTATTGACAATAATAATAAAACATTAATTTAAAAAAAAAAAGAAAAATTAGGAAAAAGTTATTACTGAACATAAATAATGATATAATTGACTTAACATAAAACCTAATGTGTACAAACACTGTTACAAAATACTAGGATTTTAATGATGAATCAGTGTTGCAGAAGATGATAGTCTTTCCATATTCACTACACAGCCTCTGACTGTCCACAAAAATATATCAGATGTCACTAAAAAGCTGAAAAATGGATTTTCCATGCATTATCTTAATATGTTTGTAGGATTAATGGCTCCAAACACATTTTTGTTCAATAGAGGCTTTTAGTCACTGGTAACTATTTCGTTTTTTGAGTGTTAAACACACTTGAGTATATTCACTTTAATAAGTGTAGATGTGAGACTTTCTTATTTTCAGAACTGAAAGATAGATTCAGTATTTGACAGAGAAAAAAACCTAAAATAGTTCTCAAATAAATACCATAAGGACATGTAACATATGATCACATACAGTATATTAAAAGACAAAATGCCAACAAATATTATTAGTCATATTTAGTTTAACTTTATGTAGTCATTACTTAATATTAAGGTGGTAGAACATGGAGGTGGTACCTGAGCTCCAAGATCCACTTAAAGACCCCAGCATGGTGCGGGCTTCTGTTATGTAATATCTGCGCAAACTGTGATGTAAAGTTCTTTTAAAAGTTCCTATGTGGGCTTGAGGTCACGCAGAGAGACACGAGCTGTGGATCAAGCACATGGCTGCAAACACACATTCAGGAAAAACATAGGCCTGCAGATCAAAACCACCCTGTACACACTCAGAACAGAGTTTAACACAAGACAAACACACAAGAACGGTTTCTATTCCATAGTTACAAAAACACGCACTAAAAGAGCAAACGTGACGTCTGACTGATGTCCTTATGGCCCCTCAAGTTTTCTAGGAAAGCCATCTGGGGTCCATTTGACTGGTCCCACACATCAAATATCTACTGTTTACTATTATTATTATTATTATTATTATTATTATTATTATTATTATTATTATTATTATTATTATTATTATTTTTACTATTATCATACAACCCGGCTTCCCTCTCCCTTCCCCAACTCTAAAACCACCATACATTCTTATGCACGCTTTTACACTCTGATCATTAATCCTTATAATCCTTGATCCACCATCCCTATCACCCCCCCCACACACACACACACACACACACACATCTGCAGACATCCCTCCCTTCCACATAAATCTTATGACCCTCCTGTAGAACTCTGTATTCATTTCTTCTCCAAAAGCCTTCATCACTAGACCAACATTCACTGTTTATACCTCTGTCCTGTGTTTGTAACTATTGTTATTGTTTTGTCATATACTTGTGTAGTCCTGTATTTTTGTCCTTGTATCTTTTCTTGTTTTCAATAATAATAAAAAAAAAAAAAAAAAAAAGATGACATTTTTCCTGTTTTCTGACCTTATACTTTCCTCAAGTTGCCTTTTGGGACATATCACACTTGCCTGTTGAGAAGAGTATATTACAGCCTCATATTAAATCAACCATAATGATAATAACAACATTAAAGCAAACAGCTCTGGTACTGGAATAGTATCGCTATCGGCAAATATCCAAATTCAGATATCAGGATCGAACTGCAAGTAAAAAAATCTGGCCCTGTGCATCCCAAGTTCATCCTTCTCTACTTATGCCAATGTTTACCTCTGTATATTAAAAAGTGCTTTCTAAGTAAAACTGACTTAACAAACTCTGAATTCATCCACTGTTTCTTAAGTGGTGCTTGCTTAATCCATTCACTTCCTGAGCTGAAATTAGTTGTTGTATAATTCAGTTTATGGTTTGGCAGAGGCTCACACTATGAAGTCAGTGTTTGTTTTCAGTCCAGCTGGCTTAGCAGTTTGGCTCACCTGTCTGATGTAACGCGGTGTAACCACTCACTTCACTGTGCCACCATATGGCGTTCAGGTGTATGTGTGTGCGTGTGTGTGTGTGTGTGCGCGTGCGAGAGGATGATGTAATGAAAATTTGAGAATGCCAAGAACAATGTCTCGTGCATGGTGACTAAATATGAGTCATGTGACAGAGGTCAGTACTAGTTGTCTGAGCTGATAATCTAGTTTAATTTAAAGAATATTCCACCTAAAATCTACAGAAAAGGTTTTGGATTTGTTTTTTATTTGTTTTATACACAAATAAATGTGCTCTTTGATGTAGTCAGGAATCCATGTCATGCAGGATCATCGCTATATTGCCGTGGCAGATGAAGTAAAAGAGGCTGCCTTTCCCTCAGAGAGAAGGTGAGCAGCAGTATTTTGTCAAGCAGCAAATTTGTTGAGATCTCAGGGTTAGTGCTGTGTGACTCAGCTGGACCCAGAGGAGGACGGTATGAGAGCCCAGAGATGCATGCAGATGATAGAGAGAGAGAGAAAGAAAGAAATAAAGAAATAAAGAAAGAAATAAAGAAAGAAAGAAAGAAAGAAAGAAAGAAAGAAATAAAGAAAGAAAGAAAGAAAGAAAGAAAGAAAGAAAGAAAGAAAGAAAGAAAGAAAGAAAGAAAGAAAGAAAGAAAGAAAAGTTTATTTTGAATGGGGTCACCAGAAATTAGAGATGTTAAAATTGGGTCATGAGCCAAAAAAATGTTGGGAATCACTAAGGTAATCACAGACAAAGTAAAACAACTTCTACTACACCTGTATCGTCCAGGTCGACAGCAGATAAAAGTCTCTGAGACTAGATTATAGGATGATGAATGCAGAACTGGCCATAATAACAAAACAGGCCCCAGGGTGGTTACCTGCTTTATAGTCATCCAGATGTGTATCTTAGGGCAGGAAATGTAAATGTAAAAGAAAACTCAGATCTCAGCATATTTTGAGCCAACAATTTCAAATTCCATCTTTGTTGCTTAAATCAGCTTGTGGTACCTTAACCATTGTATCAGGTTGTGCTCAGGCAGTACTAATACATGGATGTACATACAGGGGGGTCGTATTTGATGGTCTACAGTTGATGGAATGACATAAATAATAACAGATTCTATTCCCAGGATCTGTTATGTTTACAGGTTCCAAAAGTCAGAACAAATTGGAAAAGAAAGCTTTTAAATATTCTGCTCCCACTGCTGGGAACAACCGACAGAATGACAATAAACTGAAGGAACTGGTTTCTTTTCATACATTCAAAGTTAATGTGAATCAATGGGAAGGTGATAAATGTGAATGTAGATATTTTCTCAACTGAGTGAATCGGGGTCAGTTTTTAAATGCTTTTAAGAAACATTGTAATTATATTTTTAGTACCTTATAAAATAATGTCTTTTTTTTTACATCAATGTTTTTATCCGTTTGTTTTTATTATTGGCTTTTATTGTATTTCTTTTCTGCAGATGTATGGTGGTGATTTCCATTTTCTGTAACTTCTGCTACTGCTGCTGTATTGGCTGGCACACGCTTGAAAAAGAGACTTTTAATCTTAATGAGATTTTTTTCCTGATTAAATAAAGGTTATAATACAATTAAATAGAGTAAAAGACATGACAGACAGACAGACAGACAGACATGACAGACAGACACTTTATTAATCCTGAAGGAAATTTTGTGAACTCCACTGCTCGTGCACACACATACATCATTTATGAGTTACCATAAAGAGATTAAAAATAAACAGATAAATAAAAGTGACAGTTCTAAAAAAAAAATGAATAAAGGAAATAGCCAGAAAGATTAAAAAAAAAAAAAAACAACAACTCCCTATACAGTAAAAATGGAAAATATAGAAACTAATACGATAATAAACAATGATACATCACTCAGGCAAAGTTAAATGTAGCGGAAAAGACCTATTTGGGAAGTGCAATGACAATAGCTCTGGGTCTTTATGGGTTAAGCCATACATCATGAAAAGAGAATAATAATTGTTTGTGGGGTTTTTTGCATCAATAAATGCAGTGACATCATAATTTATGCTGTTGCTGCTGCTGTCTTGGCCAGGACACTCTTGAAAAAGAGATTTTTAATCTCAATTAGCTTGTTTCCTGGTTAAAAAAAATTATAATCCAATTAAATATAGAAACATGCGTTATTTTTACAGGAAAAATACAAAATACAGAGAATAATATGATAATAAACTATGATAAATCACTCAGGAAAAGTTAAATATAGAGGAAAAACCTATTGAGGAAGTGCCATAAAAGTAGCTCTGGGTGTTTATGGGTTAAGGCATAAATCATGAAAAAGAAATTAATTTCTTGTGATTTTTTGCATCAAAAGAAATGATGAATCGAAATCATTCAAAGAATTACAACATGGTGCTGCTATCTTGGCCAGGACACTCTTGAAAAAGAGAGTTTTTTCCTGGTTAAATAAAGGTTACAACACAATTAAATATAGGAAAATGCATATTTTTACAGGAAAAATGCAAAATGCAGAAAATAATAGGATAATAAACTGCGACAAATGACTCAAAAAAAGTAAAATATAGAAGAAAAACATATTAGGAAGTACCATAAAAGTATAGCTCTGGGTGTTTATGGCATACATCACGAAATAGCTAATAATAATAATAATTTCTGTGGGTTTTTGCATCAATAAATGTTGTGACATCATGATGAATCAAAATCATTTAAATAATTAAAACATGGTGCTGCTGACTTGGCCAGGACACTGTTGAAAAAGATTTTTTTATAATCTCAATGAGCTTTTTTCCTGGTTAAATAAACGTTATAATCCAATTAGTACATCTAGAAAAATGCATTATTTTTTACAGGAAAAATGCAAAATATAGAAAATAATATGAAAATAAACGGTGATAAATCACTCAGGAAAAGTTAAACGTATAGTAAAAACCTGTTTGGATAGTGTCATAAAAGTATCTCTGGGTGTTTATGGGTTAAAACTCCTACTTTTGTTCTGATCTAATCCATGTCATTGACTTTAGGGATGGACCCGCGGCCCGTTGTGTGTGTTTCCCGTTATTCTGCCGCTGCCCCGTTACAATCTCAGCCCGGGCCCCTGTGCCCCACCGCCCCACGGATCACCCCCACACTCCCACGGATCACCCCACAGCAGCACAGACCCACTAAACCCGTGCGTAAAGGCGCCTGTGGACGCGTCCGGGCCCGCTTGTGTCCTGGGTTCCGCACGTAACTCCAAATATGGCTCATTACTGCGCGTGGACTCACCTGGGATGTAAACGTCTCCTCGTTCATGATCCGGGAGTTCGGACCAGTTCCGCTTTCCCGGTGAAACATTGGCCTTCTTCACCAGAAAGGCCCTGGGCATGGTTTCAAACCGAGCCGAACCGAACCGGACAGGAGAAAAAAACAAAAAACCCAAGGGAAAAAAAAAAAAAAAAAAAAAACAGGAAACTTCGCACTTTGAGGACACGAAGGGAAGGTGTGGGTCCCGTCCCTCCTTCCTCCTTCCACCTTTCTGCTCCTTTTCACCGGCCGGGTTGACGGAGGGGGGGGTTCCTTCAGTCCCTCCACTACTCTGGTTCCGGTTCTGACCCACAAATGGATGGAGTTCTGCTTTTCCAGGTGAAGCTCGCGACTCAGGTGATCCAACCCGGACACAGGTACTACACACAGGTACAGACACGGCCTGAAATAACGGGAGTTTGAGCGCGAGGGAGGGAGGGAAGGAGCGGCAATAGGGGGGGGGGGCACATACCCTGAACACACACACATTCAACAGGAGGAGGCGGGTCCAAAAGCTGCACAGGTAGCTACTCATTAAAAAAAAAAGCAGGAAACGGGTGCCAGTACGCATGCGCCGCAGAAATAACGGTGACAACAGGCCTTGGAGGGAGAGTCCATATACCTGCGGAACCGGTTCCCCCCCCCCTCCTCCCTCCTTTTCTCTCTGTCTCTCCACCTTCATTCCGCTTAAAGGCGTGTA
>JAPTYR010000018.1:16856158-16867003 GCA_029814505.1 Siphamia roseigaster | reverse complement strand
GTTTTCTCGAGATCTCCAATTAATTATGCCGTTTTCTCGGGATAACCAGGTGAATTAAAAAAGATGATATGAGGGCCCCTCTCGGCTTCCGTATTATAAAATGTATTATTAACTCAACATAAACCCAGCGTCTCCATTCACCCATGTTATTGAGGAGTCGCTGTTGTAGAAGATAATGATGTTTCTACCTTCACTGTGGAGCTTCTGAACATCCAAATGGGTTCTATCTGATGACCATGAAACGATCACAAACAGTATTTGAGCTGAATTATTTACATGCATTGACAGGATTAGTGGATCAACAGGTATTAAACAGTTTAGATCAGAGATGGTTTCGGTTGATAGTGGATGTTTTGCTCTGTATGGGTTAGTATAGTGACTGTAAAGTTCATTAAAAAGGAAACCTGTACATGTTTGGGTCGGTCGTGCAGATTCCTGACCTTGATTTTCAGTTTTGAGGCATCACTTTCTCCCCTTGTCTCAGACATTCGCCTAATTCAATTTCGCCTTGGCTTTATCTCACACATTTTTCCTTTAAGCCGTTCTGCTGCCAGAGGCCAGTATTACTAATGTACCATAAATACACTGAGCACAAATATTAGAGAGACTATTTGTATCTGTTCTTTGGATTTCCCATCGAGCCTCACTCCTCTAATTCGACATCCTAAAAAATGATCTCATTTCATTGAATTTTTGCTGGCAAATGAGTTGAGTCGACCAATTTTGCTTTTCCAAACAAAACTCATTTCCTCGCCACCAGGCAGAGGCTAAGCTGAAGTAAAACATTCGAGACAAGATAGTAAAAAAATATGACCGTTTCTCACAACACTGACACCATGATTTTATGTGGTCTTGATATATTGGACTTGACAGCGAATCAGGATTGAGCTGTAAGTTTGTTTCTCCAACAGGCTTTTAACGTTTCGGAGGATGACTGCATCGCCTCCTCGAGGAAATCTTTTGAAGACATTATCCTATAAACTCTCCTTTTATCTCTCCAGTGAAGTTATGCTTATATTATTTCACTTTTTTTTAGCATTTCTTAATTAGCCTTTTCCTTTTTCCTCCTCCACTTCTTCCATCACCTTCCTAATTCACAGATATAATCCTTAAGACCTTTTTTTTTGTTTTTTTGTTCTTTTCCAAGAGCCTCCACCTATGTTCCTATCTCTATTTTTAAACTCCACCTCAGGGATGGAGCTGTCCGGTCTGATTGAGAACTGGCCATTCACTGTTTTTTCCTCCCACCGATTTCGATTAGATCTGTTTTTTTTTTTTTGTTTTGTTTTTTCTGACTGTCTCTTACAGTTGTTGTTTTATATAAAGACCCCCGTGGCTAAACTTCCTCATTATCTGCCCCACAGAGTCACACAACAATACTCTTAACTGCTCCCATACATCTCCATTTAACCCTTTCCATGCCTCACAGCTATCGGTCAGTGTATCTTTTGGTAGTTGGATTTTCTTTTCAAAAACAAAAGAAAATTCAGAGGTTAACTGATGTTTATTTTAAAATAGAAGAATTAAATTTAATTTCAATATCGGATATAAACTCAATTTAACAAACAATTTAACTTTTGTTTCCTCTTTCTAATAACAAAAAAAAAGTTACAACCTGACAGAAATACTCCAAATTGGTCTGTTTAATATTTCTGTCAGGTTGTAACTTTCTTTTTTGTTATTAGAAAGAGAAAAACAAAATATCTGAAAAGAAAATCCAATTACGGTACTAAAAAGTACACTGACCATTTTTCTATACCTGTCAGGTTGTCGCTTTATTTTTTATTAAAAAGAGAAAACAAAAATCATCTGTGTTCTTCAATTTGGTTCGTCTGTTTTGACACTGAAAAAGAAAAACACTGTGAAATTCAATTTTAATTCTTCTATTTTGAAATCAAAATCAATTAACAACTACTTGTGCTTTTGTTTCTGGAAAGAAAATCCAATTACCAAATGATACACTGATCTTTTTTTGGTCTGTTTATCCATTTATTTCTTTTTCGTTATTAGAAAGAGAAGATGAAAATCAATCCATTTTTGAATTTGATTTTGACACCGAAGAAGAAAATTCGGTCACCCAAAGATACACTGACCTGTACAGTCAGTCCAGCTCGTATTTACGAGGCTGACAATTAATACTAAAAAAAACAATAACTCAAACTATTAATTATGAAAGAGCTGCAGCATCTGAAACTGACCACAGTGAACATTTGACAGATAAACAGAACCACAGAGCTTCAGTTTCAGCTTCACAATTTGTCATATTTTTGTGATTTTCTCTCTCATCTCATGATCTATTTTTTATTAGTAAGGTTTTATTTTCATTTTTACCAATTACTATAAATTTCAGACGGCCCATTTGAATTGGAGGTAACCCGACGTGGCGTCCCAACGGTTGAAAACAGACTGAATCATTGCAATCTAATTTTAAATTAATCTTCATAATCTGATGCCATGTGCAGAAGTGTAATATTTTATAATGAATGTTATCAAGATCAGAGGTTGAAATTGTGCTGTTTTAATCTCTTTGGTGCTATTTTGTCGTTTTTGTTTGTTTTAGTCGTTTCTTATAAGAACAACCAGAGGCAAAGTCTGCAAATTATAGCTTTAAATACACTGCACAGCTTGCATATATATATACACTTACTAACAATCCCTCTATGCATTTCCCCTGTCAAATAAAATTTACATAAATAAATGAAATTCAGGCTGAAGTGTATAACTTAGTGAACTTTGTACTTGCCTGTGAACATATTTGCAATAAGTACACAACGAACAAGTTGAACAAGTGCTGACACTGTCAATTATACGGTTTAATTTTCAAATAGTTTAAACACGATTCCTTTTATTCCATTCTTTGTGTGAATTAATTGACTGTGAGGATGTGGTTCGACAGTATTTTTCTTGTGTTTGGGGTTTTATACACATGAGGCAGAGGTGTTGTCACTGGTCTGGCAGTCAAACAGTAGAACTAAGCTGTCTTTGTACTCACTGATGATAAAGTTGGTTGGAACTGTGTAAAGACACCGTGTATTCAAAGTGATGACGACAGTTTTACAGTTGGCATGTGCTTTGTGTCAACATGTGTAAAGAATGAAATCTTTCTAACGGTAAACACTGACTCTGGTTTCTGTCTGTGGTATTACATAATGAATTTGTAGATGGTTGTGTCTGTGTCCTTGTATGTGTGGTTGTATGTGAGCTTAGTCAGACTCCTCCAGATCACTGCCTACGCCCGTTAATATCTGCACGCCACAAAGAAGCCCTGTGTGCCGAGCAGGACAAACTCTCAGGACAATGAATCCACTGTGCCACAACACCAGCTAACTGATACACATTATGGGATTCTCTGTCTTTCTGCCAGGGCTGGAAAGTAATCAATTACATTTACTCACGTTACTGTAACTGAGTACTTTTTATGAGTAATTTGTAATTTTCTAAGTAGTTTTTAAATATGTAATTTTTACTTTGATCCGAGTATTTTACTTCGCTACATTTGAACCCCCTCACGTTACCGAGTACAGTATTGATAGTGAATAAATTAAACCCCTGAACGCCAACTGCGTGGCTTTGCCGTGGATCCCCTTTCCATATCTGATCATCTGGATCTATGCGTCGGAAGATGACTGTCGTTGACCAAGATATGAGCTGAGCGATCACCATAGTAACACATGACTTTGTTTATCTATTCTCTAGTCGTTTCCATTAACTCACAGAACGTTAGCTCCCTCTGTATAATCCCTATATGCAAATGCAGCAGGAGAAATGACAACAAAAAAATCATATATATAATAATATCCATGACAGGTTCTTTTCAGTGCACAATGAATCTTGAGAATATTGACAGATAATTCGCACTTTATCTAAAAGTAAGACATTCAATACAAATCTTTTACTTGCAGTGGAGTTCTTTCATCATAGTTCAGTAGTTTACTGTTAGGAATGATCTGAACACTCTGGACCACAATGGAATTTGATATTATCCATACTAGCTAACTAACTGAACGAATGAATGAATGAATATTTCAGGAAAAAAATTTTGATTAAGCATAATGCATGAGTCACACATTAAATGATCACTGTTACTGTAGCTACACTATGAAATACCGTAGCTAAAACAACTGAAAATATAAACATAATTACTGGTAACAGCATATTTATACAATAAATGTATATATAGTGACTTACGGATAGAAAAAAACAAAGGTTGAGGATGATAATAATTAGGAGCCCAGTAGTTTTTCTAATCAGAAATGTTCCATTTCTTGTGTCTCTGACAGACAAGCTGCTGTGCTTATGCTTCAGAAAATCTGGGACACCAAGGCCAAACACATCCCATGGGAGATGCCGAGGAAGAGAGAGGAGAGGCTCAGCAGGATGTTGGGCTGTGGCTATGAGAGATGGGGCCCTCAAAATAGAAAAGAATTGGTCCAGGAATGGGACAGACAGGGATATCACAAGGGAGCTCCAGATGACTTCATTTTCAACCTACACGTCTCTAACGCCCAAACGGAGATTTATGACAAGCTATGGAGCAGCTGCAGGAGGTCTGAGAAGAACTACAGCAGATCAGTGAAGCACAACAGCACCAGACCAGGAGACTGCGACAGACCAGGAGACTGCGACAGACCAGTATTTGGTTATACAATGTAAGTACTGTTTAATGAATTTATATAACTGTTGTAGGTCTATTTGTGCATTGTTCTGTTTTAAAGTTTATAGACAGGGGAAAATATTGAAAATCCTTAATGTTAAGTTGCTTCTTTCCAGTCCTTTTTGAGCACAGACAAATTGATTTGATTCATTGGTCTTGTGTGTATTGTATAATATCACTATGCAAGTTATTTGTGTTGGTTCCCCCTGCTCGAAATAAATGAAATGAATCAATGAATGAAAAAAGTTTGTGGTCACAAAGAAATAAAACTAAAGAAAATGAAATATACAAACAAATGAACAAACAAACGAACAAATAATAAATAAATAAATAAATAAATAAATAAATAAATAAGCAATCTCTGTAATTTTCCATACCCTGCCTGCCCAGCAAATAGCATAACATATGAAAACCATTTCGAATCATTTTATGTAAGAGGATACTGCTATAGATTAAAGAATGAGGATGAATGAAGTGCAGCAGGACAACAGTAAAGCAGAAATGCAGATTACAACAACATTTTTGATTGTGAAACACTGAAAAGGAACCATTTTACAGATAGCTACTTCTCACACTTTCATGTTTTGCTAACTACATGTCGCTTGAGTAAGGTTCTAATTATGGGGGAGTATTTAATTCTATAATTTTACATGTATTTAAGTAAGGGATCTGAATACTCAGTCTTTTAAGAACAAGAACTTGAACAACAACGACTTTTATTTAGATAGTTGTGACCGGAAGTGCTCGTTGTTAATGCTGCTGCTTCACACGTCACAGTGACAACTGCACCCAAGCAAGAGTTTATAAGATATCAGCTGGTTCTCTGTTTACAGTTGCTTTTAATTCTAAAATATCTGACTTGAACTGAATCGGTGAGTTGTATACCGCTGTACATAATAAAGACAGTCAGATAAGAATGTGTTTGGACATGTTTGACATTTAGCTGCTAGGGTAAATAATCCACATTAGCTAGCATTTCGATAGCTTAAACTGTATATAACATTAAGCTAGCTACCAGTGCAAATAATGCTAACTTTAATTTGGAGACGCTCGATAAACCCGAACTATGCAACGTCCTCAAGCTGTTATTTCAAAGTATAAATGTAGTTAGTTTACGTGTTCGTATTTGTGCTAATGCTAGGTGTGGAGTAGTAATAACAGCGGTCCTTTGAAGCTAACATTCTGAAAAAGAAGTGACAGCTGAAGGTCTAACTTATTGTTCACCTTGTTGAAGTCCCTGTATTTCTATCCAATACTGAAGGCTGTATTTTCTGTTAGTCTGCATTAGTTAGCTAAAACAACTTATGAACATTAGCATTGGACACGTAACAAGTTGTTAATGATGAAAAACTGATTCTACTGCAACTGATTTTCTGGCTGAAAGTTTAACAAACCTTTCCAGGAAACTTCAACATGTTGCTACATTATTACTGTGTCTGTCTGTTTGTTGGTGTTTATGTTGTTGCAGAAAACACAGCTATGTGCAGCTGTGTGCGGAGCTCCAGGGCTCTGTCCCCTGTCCTGCTCCCCAGGCTGCTGCCACCACAGACCGGCTACAGACTGGCTGGCAGGGGTCTCTGGACCTCCCCCCACCTCTTCACTGTCAGTGGAGACTCCCAACTGCTGCCACTGCCCAGCCAGGCCCGTGTGGTGATCTGTGGAGGGGGTATTGTGGGCACATCAGTGGCTTACCATCTGGCCAAGTTAGGATGGACTGATATTGTGCTCCTGGAGCAGGGCAGGTGAGATTTAATTTCTATCTGGAAATGTTAGAAATGTGCTGGAAGTGTTTTTAGACCAGCAGGTACAATTTGTGCAAATAATTTACTAATGTCAATTTAACTCATTACTCTTTGACCAATCTGAGTAGTGATAACCACTGTTAGCATTTGTACCTCACAGCAAGAAGGTTCTGGGTTTGATTCCAACACCAGATGAGGGGTGGTATCTTTTTGTGTGGTATTTGCATGTTCTCCCCGTGTTTACGTGGATTCTCTCCGGGTACTCTGGCTTCCTCCCACCATCCAAAGACATGCCCTGATAGGTTAATTGGTTAATCTAAAGTCCCCATAGGTGTGAATGTGAGAGTGATTGTTTGTCTCTATATGTCAGCCCTGTGATGAACTGGTGACTTGTCCAGGGTGTACGCTGCCTTCGCCCTTCAGTAGCTGGGATAGACTCTATGTGACCCTAGTAAGGATAAAGCGGGTTCAGATAATGAATGAGTAGTGATAACAAGTGAATATTGTTTATAAGACAGAAACACTAAAAATATTGAATATCTGAATACTGTTTCCTTTTCTATAGACTTGGTGCAGGTACGACCAGACTGTGTGCTGGCATTGTTAGCGTCGCTAAGCCAATCTCCATCGAGTGTAAAATGGCCAACTACTCCAACACACTCTACCAACAGCTGGAGGGAGAAACTGGTGTTAAAACAGGTAAGCCCATTTGACTGGTTTTTATTTCAGAGCTCGGTTTTTTCCATTGTCATTACTATGCAGGGGTCAAAATATTTTTTGAAGTTTAATGATATGTGATTTTCTATGCATGTTGCAGGTTATGTGAAAACAGGCTCTTTGTGTCTGGCCCAAAATCAAGATCGCTTTATCTCTCTAAAGCGCCTAGCATCCAGGCTAAAGTAAGACTGTGCTTCCTTACCTAATATCACTTCATCCAAATATTACTTTTACTATAAATTATATCACAAAAAACCCTTTTTATTTAAAGTACATTTATAATTATTCACTGTATTCTGGCCCTGATCATATAAGATGTTAAATTATGTTAATGTTGCTGCCAACAGCAATTGTAGTGAATACATAATGTAAATTTTCACATGAATTCTATTGTCAATTTTGTGTGCAGGGCCTTTAAATAGAAATGTCGGCATTAACAGAGGTTAATTTTTCTTATTATATTTCTCTTTCTATATTTTCAGAGTAATGGGAATCAGCTGTAACATCATTAAGCCTAAAGATATATCGAAACTACATCCTCTTGTTAACATTCATGACCTGGTGGGGGCGCTCCATCTGCCTGGGGATGCTGTGGTGTCTCCACCTGAAGTTAACCACGCCCTAGCTGTTGGTGCAGCTGGTCAAGGTTAGGGAATGAAACCTATGACAGTTTAAACTCTAAAATGGATTTTAGAGCAAGAGTTAGTAATGGATGTATCCTATATGTAATGTTGTTTTTTTTTTTTTTGTCTACTAAAAATCAACTTCTGCCTTGAGCATATATGACTAATTTTTTGTCACACCTGAATATAGAAAATTTAAATTTGCATGTATTAATGCATTTCTTATTGTCACTATATTTTCTTAAAAAAAATGGAACTTTGTCTCATCTTCCTTCTCTTTCTCGTCCTTGTTCTTACTCAGGGGTTCAGATTCTGGAGCGAACCACTGTCCAGCAGGTGCTGGTAGAGAAAGGACATGTGATGGCTGTTGAAACAGACCGTGGCTCCATTGAGTGTGAATATTTTGTCAACTGTGCTGGACAGGTACAGATATGTGTGTTGTGTGAATGTTTTGAATCCATTTTAGGTTTGTAGTTTTAAGAAGTGGTTGGCACAATATTCAGAACAAGTGTTTACAACAGTTGTATGCATTTCCTCTATCTGTTCATTGTCCAGTGGGCTTATGAGCTGGGCCAAGCTAGTGAGATGAAAGTGTCGGTTCCTCTACATGGCTGTGAACACTTCTACCTCCTGACCAAACCTTTACAAGAGGCAGTTCCACCCAGCACACCAGGTCTCAGACATCAAACACACACGATGTTTTCCACTGGATTGTACTGTTTTCCTGTCAAAGGCTTTGCAAGGCTGAGAACACTGGATAAACTAAAAGCATATTGATACCACTTTAATGAAGTCCAACTGTGTCTGTGTTTTCTCTCTAGTGGTGATTGACATGGATGGCAGAATATATGTACGGCAGTGGCACGGGGGCTTTCTGTCAGGGGGCTTTGAGAAAAACCCTAAACCCATCTTCACTGAGGGTCGCAACCAGCTGGAGATCCAGAACATGCAGGAGGACTGGGACCACTTTGGTAATGGTCGGAGGAATGGGAGGGATTTGTGGTGGATAATGACTAATATTGTTTATAATATAGTTTACTTGTCTCATATTGGACATGAGGAACATTCTTGAAGAACACATAATAGTGCCGTACTTTGAGTTAAGTATGTTTTTGAATGTAGGTATGTTTTTGAATGTAGGTTGAATGTATGTTTTTGAATATTTATGATATATTATTTTCATAGTACCTTAAGTTAGATAAAGGATCTGTAAACATCTACTGCCAGGATGGACTAATGGGAAGACTGTTCTTCCTGTAAAACATTTACAGTTTCAGTTTGTTTTCAATGAAGTGAAGTGTTTTTACTGGATACTGTGCTGCACATTGTAGCACGTCGGAAGAAATGATTGAACAAATTTGCATAAAACTTCAACCTTTCGGATCATGTATTGGTTCATAGTTGGACAGAACTTCTGTATTCTTAGATTAAGCCTCATGCATGATTTGAAGTGTTTTAAGAACATTCCCACACGGTTGTGATATTCTTGACCTAAATTTAATTGTAAATTGTTTAGCTCTTGGTTCTACATTTGAAGTTGTTTAACATATGCCAACAATGTCTAGAAAAGTGTTTTCACACTTTTATTGCATTGCATTTTAGATATTTCTCTGAGTAGTTGTAAATATTGTTTTTCTGTTTATTAAGTCATTTAGTCATTTGTAGCAAGCTTGAGACACTGGTTTGTGCACAATGATTATTTACTGTGCTTCAGTCATGGGCTAAAAGTAATTGTCCTACAGTGAAGAAGACTCACTGGGTCACTTCAGAACACATCCACCATACTAATGTAAATGGACACCTGTCTTTTTGGCCTTGCCCTCATGTTATCTGAGATTCCCCACACAGTCACACAGCTTAGTGTAAGAACAGCAGTATAAGCAGTAGGAGTTCTACACAATTTATTATTATTTTTTTTTTACTCTTGCACTTTTTTTTGCACGAGGCTGACATTCATGAAAATCGGGAAAACCTGCTTGACTGTTTATTATTAAACATAACATAGCATTATTAAGCATAGCATCATTCTCTGTAACAGTAAATGAAAGGCAATGGAAACCATCACCAATGTTTTTATCCCACGCCTAACGAAGTGAGGGCGTGGGGTATTGGCGGCACCTTGTCTGTCTGTCTGTCTGTGCGTTCCAGTATCTTTTCCGGGCCGTATCTCTGCATTAGTATCTCAGGATTAGGACGATATTGGTCAGAAACATTCCTCATGTGGTCTAGTTGTGCCTTTTGGGGTCACTGTACTTTGGCGTGGGATATTGGCGGCAACTCGTTGCCCTTGTTTGTTTATGTGACGCAGCAACATTACAAATACATTTAACATTTTCTCAGTTAACACAACATGTATATTTATTACCCTGTTGCCTTTGACCTTTAGAGCCCATGCTCACATCTTTGCTGAGGAGAATGCCAAGTTTGGAGTCGGCTGAGATCCATCAGCTGGTCAACTGTCCAGAGTCCTTCACCCCTGATATGCGCTGTCTGATGGGAGAAACACCGGGTGTTTCTGGGTACTATGTACTGGCAGGAATGAACTCGTCTGGCCTGGCCTTTGCTGGAGGAGCTGGAAAGTATGCAAGTTCAAAATGTTTGACCTACCAACTAGTTTTAAATTGGATACGTAGACCAAATTGTGTGTAGGGTAGACTTAACAGATTTTGTATGTGGGCAGCTGAAATATGTTCTGTTAAAAAAAACAAAAAGACAAATCACATTGTTTCAGTGGGAGATATTGTGAAGTCAGGTTTAACTTGTGAATCACCAAATGTAAGTTGTGTGTTTTGATGTTCAGGTACCTGGCAGAATGGATGACATATGGATACCCCACTGCCAATGTCTGGCCGCTCGACGTCAAACGATTTGGCAGTCTCCAGAGCAGCCGAACCTTCCTGCGACACAGAGTAATGGAAGTTATGCGTGAGTAGTGAACTCCTTTTTTTTTAGACTGCTAGATATTAAGTTTAGTTTAGGCTACTTCAGTAGAGATATAAGTGGAAAAGATGCATAACTTTCTAATATTTCAATCTAAATGTAAACTAGAAAAGCACTCAGAGAGCACAGACTCTGCCAAAGTAGATCAGCCCCCACCCCCCGGAATGAC
>JAPTYR010000018.1:16591676-16604259 GCA_029814505.1 Siphamia roseigaster | reverse complement strand
AGATCAACCATTTTTATTTATTTTTAAGCGCGCAAATTAAGACTGAAACAATAGTAATTCCTTCAAATCAAAGACACTTTTATTAATCAGCTTTATGAGACGTTTGGGGGCCCCTGGAAATCTCAGTTGTTGGAGTTTGCCTAATGGTAAGTCCGCCTCTGAGTATGCCTATGTGACTGAGTAAAATATTACGATAATCGATTGGTAATGCCTTACATTACTACTACTACTACTACTACTACTACAGAAAGTAATCTGTTACTGTAATGCATTACTTTTGTAATTCCAACATTGATGATTGATGCCATTTGAGTAAAAGTGAATGAAGTGAACTTTTCCAAGCTTCCCTGTGACATTGCAAATTAGACCAGTAGGGTCATATCCTGGTCGCTTCAGAAAGAATCTGATCAATGATCAATGGTAATTACATCTGCACAGACCAAAAAGTGTAGATGCAGAAGTCTGGTGTCCTCTCAAACCACTTAAATTACAACATGCTGAAAACTATTTATGGATTTATTTATTTTTTTTGCCATAAAAAAAACCCCAACACTATCAAGCACTGGAGCTTTAGAGTTAAAATAATTTAATTAAAATAAGGATGAATGAGATGGTGGCAGGTTGCATTGATTTTGCACTGATTGTTTTGTAGCTTTAAAATTTGGCAACTGTTGAACTAACTTCGTCAACTGGCAGACTTGCTAAATGTTTAATCTATAGAAATCATGAAAAAAAAAATGCTGACACTGAAAACAAACCTATAGCATACAGCAGAGACTGAAATATAGAGCATATAGAAAATATATTCAATTCTATGAGAAAGTGAAGCCAAACTCTGACACAGGGGGCACCAGCTGGGGTGGGTCTCTTCTGAGCTGCTCAGTTTGTTTTTAGGGTTGTCAAAATTAACGCATTAACACGGATTAATCTATCATCACGATCAATCTGATTAATTTTTTTTTACGTAATTAAACGGAACAGTTGTTTTCGTTCAAGTTGTGTTGTTGAAACCGTTGAATAAATATGTTAATTGCTGATTATTTTTTCCACCTTATTTTGGTGTTTTTTCTGCATTTTAGAAGAGGTTTTTTTTTTAATGTGTTTTGGATTTTTCATCTTTTTTTGTATTAGTTTGGGTTTTTTGGAGGAATTTTTGTGGATTTTAACACATTTTGTATATTTTTCCTCCGTATTTTTTGTGTTTCTTAGTGGATTTTCATGTATTTTGTAGGAAGTTTCAGTATTTAAAAAACAAAACAAAACACAAACAACAAACAGACGGAACAGTCGACAGATATAAAGTGTTTTGACAGAGTTTTCTCCAGATTTGAATATCACATTAACCTGAAGCATACTTTAGTCAGACATTGTGCAAACAATGTGTCGTCCTGCTTACCACAAACACGTTAAGTGCAGATATAAAGGCACTACATATAAAATTAGAATGTCCTATGTAAAAGTACATGCATTTCTGTGTCTCAACTTTAATGTGAAATGTACCTACAGTATTTGTATGCAAATCGATATATTTCAAGCTTTTATTTAGTTTTGAGGTTTTTGATTAGGTTTTAATAAACTGTAAATCATAATCAGCAAAATTGCAACAAAGAAATGTGTGAGATACTTCACTGTGCATGTCATGAGTCTATAAAATGAATTGGTTACAGCTTTTATGAATAAAACCATTTTTATATGACATTCTAATTTTCCCAGTCGTACTTGTACCCATTCACTTCTTTCTTGAGTGTGTTTACCCATGCATAATGAAACACNNNTGTAACTCTAGGTTCAGTGTAAATTTTACACTGTAGATAGGGACCATATGTTCACTGAGGTAGTGTTAAAATTAACTCTATAAGTGTTATATTAATACTGGTGATTTTACGATGTAAACACAGAAAACATCACTGGTGTTAAAAGAGCTGTTTGTACTGTTTCTATTGTAAAAGTGCAATCAGAGTGTTTTAATAGACTCCAGAATCAGGTCAAACATGTATTATAATGTGGAGATATGAGCTGAATTTATTCACCACCATAGGCTGAAATATCAGTGTTAATGCATATGACCACTAGGGGGAGCAGTGAGTCACTGCCTGTCTGCCATAGTGTTAAAAAGTAACAAAGCAATTCAGATGCATTACTGTTGTTTTCATGACTTGGCAACAGCTCTGAAGTAGCAACATTTACGGATAAAATTTCTAAATTTCTTCCCTACCAGTGAAAGTACGATACAACATAAGTTTCTATGTGATGTTACTAAGATCAATAGGTTCACTATTTGTTGAACCACAGTTAAGACTAAACTGTGTCAGTTCTGGGATTGTTCACAATACATTTTTCATGCAGCTTTTGACAATACAAACCATACAGTGCACATGGGGATTTGTGGTTTTACGGTCTGAACAAAGCTGTACACTGCAAAAATCAAAATCTTACCAAGTTATTTTTTTTCCATTTCTAATAAAAAAATATTTTATCACACTTAAAATAAGACATTATCACCTGAAGAGGAACATTCAGCGAGATAGGAAGAACTTTTTTTTTAACATTTTCTTTTTATTGTTTCTTTTAAAGACCATGAAGCACATATGGACAGAGAAGGTAGAAAGAAAAAATAAATAAAAAAACTCAAAAGGAAAAGAACATAGTGCATTGCCATGCCTCGACAGTTAACGTTCTAATCCTGTCGTCGTATAAATGAACCATTTCTCCCATTTTCTATAGAACATAATTTTAGTCAATAGATTCAGATAGATAATAGAATTTTAACTTAAGGAATTTTGCTTAAGGAAATCTTACCACGATAATGTTCAACTTGTTCAACTGGCTTAAATTTAAAAAATAAATAAATCTTGAATTAATTAAAAAAAAAAAAAAAAAAAAAAAAAAAAAAAGGGCCAATGGAACAAGTGAAAATTATTTTGGTAAGATTTCTTGAAATAAGATTTTCCAGATTTTTTGTCTAAAAATAAGTTCTTTATATCTCTCTGAAAATGTACTGTTTATGTGATTATATCTTATTTTAAGTGTGATGAGATATTTAGAGTAGAAATGAAAAAAAATAAACTGCCATATTTCAATTTTTGCAGTGTAAAATATGGTTTTGCTGCCCATGTTAGTGCTCTGTTACACAAGAGCAGATGGTTTGGATATCAGTACTACTTATCTTTACCATCCTATCTGGTTTGTGTTTCCATCATTTGTTTTTTAACAGGACAATGACCCTAAACACACCTCCGGGCTATGTAAGAGCTACGTACGTGACCCAGATGGAGAGAGATGGAGTGCTGCATCAGATGACCTGACCTTTACAAACACCTGACATAAACCCAGCTGGGATGAGTTAGACCATACAGACGAGGCAAAGCAACCAACAAGTGCTTAACGTCTCCAAGAGAATGACAAACATTCCAGGTGATTACTTTATGAATCTGATGGAGACAGTAGCAGTAGGTGGCCGACAGTGGTCAATATGATACATAAGATGTTCTGGTTTGTTTGATGCTTTTTGTTTACGACGTAATTCTAAGTGTACCTGCGTAATTTTTATATCTTACATGTTAATTTACAGTGCAGAAAGTAAAGATAATTAAAAAAGACAAAAAAAGACTAAAACAACTGAATGAGAAGTTGTGTCCAAAATTTTGATTGGTATATTTAAATGGGTTGTAACTGTAATGTTTATATTTTCGCATATAAAAAAATACCTTCAATTATCAGAGTGTTTAGAATGAAGAGTTCTGAAGTAACGCCAGTGTTTTCCAACCTTTTTTTGGCTCATGACCCCATTTTAATATCAATTCTATCGACCTCAGACATTCAAAACTGATCATTTGTTTGGCTAAAATTAATTTGTTTTTGATCATGTAATAGTTTGCTATATGTTACAAATAAACATTAATTTTAGATGACATTTAGGCAAGGCAAGGCAAATATTCATTTCATGTACAAGGCAATTCAAAGTGCTTTACATAAGACATACAAGAAAGTCAAAATTATTAAAATTATTAAAATGCGTTCAAATTCAAACTGTACTTACCAAATAAAGTTGGTTTAGCTAAATATGGCCCTTTTTACTGGGTCATTTGAATGTCACTTTAAAACATAGGTCTTCCTAAAAAACTGCCTTAAACAGTTCTCTTTAGTATTGACATTCCTGGCTATAAAAATCATGCAGTTGTGTTCCAGAACACAGTCATGGCGACCTAAACTAGTAACACATGAACCCATAAAAACCCAAACAGTGACCAAGACCACCTACTAACACTTTTAATACCTGTTGATCTATTAAATAATTGGTGTAAAATGAAAGGTCACCAGATATGGCCCATTTGGACTTCCAAAGGATCTATAGTTACCATGGAAACACTGTTGTCTTCTACAACATTGATTCACCAGTAAAACCCATGGAGTTTAATAAATGATAGGGACAGAGATTTATGGTCAATTAAGGATATATTTGCTGTAAAAAAAAAAAAAAAAGAAAGTCTCCCATGAGCATAGAAACTATATGAAATATATGATTTACAGTGAAAAATGTAAAATACAGTGGGCAATATTACAATAAATGTTGGTCAACCATTTAGGAAAGGTTAAATAGAAAGACAAATCCATTTGGGAACAGACAGAAAAAATAGCTCTGGGTCTTTATGGGTTAACATTCAAATGTTTCTCCTGTAAAAATATAAGGTTAATATCCCTACTTTTACTGAAATAACGGCTATTGAATGCATTCTGGTAAAATAGCTCACATTTACATCCCTTTTAGGAAAAACAATAACTTTTACAACTTACATTGTCTCTCAAGTGACATTAAATTTAATGTTTCATTTTTCTCTGTTTTGGATATAATAGCCTTTAAATTTACTCTGAGCTTTTATCAACATCTAAATATAGGAAAATACATGATTACATGAAACTAAAAAGGTTAATATTGCAATAAATAGTGATAAAACACTTATGACAGATTAAATATATAGAAATTCCTTTGGAAACTACTAAAATCATTTACTGCCACAAAAGTAGTATTCGGTCTTTATGGGTTAATGCTTGCACAGAATGAATTACGTATGACATTCATGGTTTACACATTAGTTTTGCATCAAACAAACAACTGTCAAATTAACACCATTTTCTTATGATCTTCTCCTGTTGAGTCAGCCAGTGGATTACATTATAGCTGTTAACAAAGCTCTTTTCTTACGTGGAAAACAGCCACAAAAAAAGCACAAAACACCCAGTTTGTTCAACTGTCCCAGTTTGTTCTGAACTGTGGATCAACACATGGCATCACATAATAACGTTATACCTTCATAAGCCTCATGATTAAACTCAGCCTGTAGAAGAAACACCAGGAACAAACACTTTCTTTCCATTTAAAACTGTGTTCAGTGATAAAACAATAGTGCTTTTAGCTTTTATCATGTTGTCACTTTTTTTCTTAACTCTACAAGCTGTTTCCTCGTGGTGTTCATTCATTTGCTGTTTCTATGACTCTGTGGTTAAATGCCCTGTGGTGTTAGTTTTCCACTTAATGGGGGGCCAGCACAGTGACTCACTCAGGGTCTAAAAAAGTCTTGAATTTACAAATCTGCATTTAAAACCTTTTAAAAAGCCTTTTCACAATGATAAGAGATAGGGCAAATCAGGTAAAATGTTTGCAGGGGGGCGGGATTTGTTGTGCCTGGCACCATTTGTTTAGGTTTGATTGAGTTTATTTTTATTATTGCAATAAATCCTAGTTCATGGGCCTGTCCAAGTCTGCTTTTATTAAATCAGCAACGTGTGTATCTCATGTATTATTTATTTATTTATTTATTCATTCATTTAATTTTGAACATGCAAAAAATTAAATAAATAAAACAAAATAAAACAAAACAGGTAAAATAAAAACAAAAACCAAATAACATTTGAATAGAATAGAGTCTAAATTCAAATACACGCAAGTCTGAATTGTGCATGGTCGAAAAGGAGATGAAAGAAGTACAAACATATTCAATCCTACCCCTCAAGTTCTTCTAGACATTTTTCACTAGTGTAATATAAAAATCATACGATACATTTTTCCAAATTTTAGCAAATTTTAGCAACTAATAAATAAAACTTTTGAACACCCCCCGTGTGGCCAATCTAGGAACGGTAAATCACTGAAAATCAAATCTGTTCTTCCTCTCCATAATATTCATTGATATGGAAAATATGGTATTTTCTAAACCCACTATTCTTCAAGTTACCGCCTTCACATGATGGATATTTGGCAGCAGTGGTCGGACCAAAACATAATATCCCCAAAACTCCATTCAGGGACATAAAACACACATAAACATGACTCGAATCCACATAAACTTAATACCGATTTCTCAGCTAAAATTGATTAGGTTGTTTTACAGGATTAGTTAATCTAACACCCCGTACACACAACAACAAAATTATGTCAATCTGCAAGAGTTTAATAACATTTCAGTGTTTTGTCCCCACGACACTGGCATTGTTGATGCCCTGAAATGGTATTTTTGGTCCCACAGTGGAAAAATCTCACAATGTTGCCCTTGCATTGCTGTATAGATCAGCAAAACACTACTGTTTTTTTTTTTAAATACAACAAAAACCAAATAACATTTAAATGAATAGTCTAAATTCAAATACACGCAAGTCTGAATTGTGCATGGTCGAAAAGGAGAAGAAAGAAGTACAAACATATTCAATCCTACCCCTCAAGTGCTTCTACACATTTTTCACTAGTGTAATATAAAAATCATACGATACATTTTTCCAAATTTTAGCATTCAACCACAACTAATAAATAATGCAATAATTGAATTATTCACAACAAAATGATCATAGTAGTACAATCACACAAACAGACTCAACAATTCAACAATTTCCTTCAATAATTTCAGCATATATATACATATATGTCTATCAATAAAACATGATCCATCTGTCCTATCTGTTCTAATACTGTACTGAAATAAAGCAAAGGCCTCACTCTGCTAGAACATGGTGCAGCCAAACAGAAGTGTTACCCACTGACTTTATGTGCAGCACCGGCTGTGCAGGAGCAGAACTAACCCCCCCAGTGTGTACACTACTGACTGCCTGCTTATGTTCTGCTACACAGCACATATGTACATTCCTCTGTCAGTTGGCATAGTGTGGATGCATGCTTTTTTTTTTTATTTATTTATTTTTTTGTGTTTGTACATCCCTCCATGCATCCCACATGGCAATGGACAGCCTGGTTCCTCCTGACCATCTGTACCAAAGACCCACGTTAGTGAAGTAGCAGGAATTAACAGTAAAATAAGGTAATTAAATGGGCCAGCAGCTGTCCAGCTTGGCGGCTGGGTTAATTGGTAGCAGTTGGGTGATGGAGGCGCCAGGGAGGATCTTCTAAGATGATGAGATCTGAGAAACACTGACAGCAGGAGGAGTAGACTGTCAGCTGGCACAAAGACTTACCCAAACACTAACTTTCATTCAGATACAGATATAATGGCATTTGACGGTGTAAGTAATGTGCTACGAGACGGTTGTTTCAGGATAAAGCGTTGCGCGTCTCTTCTCACAGGAAGCTACTGCCACGCATCGCAACCAAAACATAATCCGGTGCATTTCCTCCTCTGTACTCCAAACTCTTATTCTTTGTGAGTGCGTAGCCTAGAAATGATAAGAGCTCAAAGGCATTTCAGATATTTGTTCCTATCTTTGCTCAATATCAACTGAACTGGTCACATAGGATCCAAAATCAGACCAGAAGATGTGATTTTATGGAAGATTATATCTATGATTTAAGATGAGAGAGTGTCATTTTGTTGGAACTGATTCAAGCTCAAAACTCTTATATTCATGTGATTTTCCAAAGCCTTTACATTTATAACCGGTGGGAAATTCACTCAGCTCAAGATACTTTTTTTAATCACAAAAAATCTAAATGAAAGAAAATGTTATCAGCCTATTAGGCTATGAAATGGTTGTATTTTTATTTTTTTAATGTTTTTTGAGGTGTGATTGCCACTGCAAAGCACAGCGTGCCATTTCTCGACTGTCAGTCAATGAGAGACAGAGAGAAACTACAATTATCTCGGTGTAAATGTGTTTATTTGGAGGAAATGATCCATTATTATGTGTTATCACTGTCATTTCTGAAACTTCACATCAAGCAGAATATTGCTGCAATTTACTACTGTGTCTCTACCTGTTTCTGGTGCCTTGCATCTGCAGAACGTAACCGTTTCTCAAGGGTCAGGATGCTCTTACATTACTTTCTTTCAGAGTTTATAGTGACTTCAAAAAAAGGTAAACAGACTTTCTTTTTAAAAAACCATACACTAAAGTTTAGTCGATGCATTTATTGTTCATTTACCAGTTCTTACCCGCAGTGTCTAATTATATTCACTTATAAAACTAGGCGTATGCTGTCGTAAGTGACAGCTAGGGGTATATCCCCAAACACCCCCAATACTTAACCACACAGCTATGATGTCATAGACGTGAGGTATTCCCAGGTCATGACCTTTTATTTATACTGGATTTGAAGTATTAAGTGAATTTTATTGCGTGATTTTATTATGTGCGTGTGTGTGTGTGTGTGCGTGCGTACGTGCATGTGTGAGAGAGAGAGAGTGAGTGAGTGAGTGAGTGATTGAGTGAGAGAGAGAGATTTTATTATTTCCCGGTCGCCGACGTGTTTTCTTGGTTTTGTGCGCGGTCAATGTGTTTTGGATGTGTAGCGCCATGGTGCGATTTACGGGGGTACTCAGGGGATCCCGGATCCCCCCAAAACAGGACGCAGATCCCCCGAAAAGACGATTTGGGAAATATAGGGGGATCTCTAAAATGTTGCTTATTGTTCATGTTTATTGACATAAGAATCATTTGTAACAGGAAGTAGGCCTATTATTTGCTTATCAGAAGTGTTGCATATCAGATGTGAAATAAATCATTATGACAAAGACTGTCACCGCAACAACACGAGTTCGTTTGAATGTCACAGCAGATAGCCACGCCCCCTTTTATGAGAAGCCACTAAAATCTCCCTCTGCCACTACTGTAGGGTTAGGGAATACATTTGAACTCCAAGGCGCCAAGTTGCCTTCACAATTGTTTTCACGTACAGTAGTGTTGTGTCGTTTGCCAGCAACGGCAACCTTGGATAAAGCAAGATATGATGCCGTTGGAAAAGAAGATGGAGCTATTTCAAGTTCTGTGGAGCCGGACCTGTAGCAACCAGGAAGAGGAGGCTCGGTTCTGATAGAGGAGAGGACAGTACTGACATTCTACTCAACGTAGGTTGAACTTGTGTGTGTGTGTGTGTGTATGTGAGATGACTCTGTTGGTTGCTTTAAATGCCCCCTCCGTGGTGTTTTTTTCGTTTGGGTTGAGATGGTGCTTGTCATCTACACGTCATGCTCGTGCGTGTTTCAGGCTGATGCTGGTCTGGCCATGTTTGACGTTATGTTTAATGTGATGATTATTGTGCTAGATTTGGACTGTGCGAATATTGTGAAAAATAAGCTAATGATAAAGGTGCCCCCCTGGTGGATTTCATAAGCCCACCCTAAGACTAAGGTCTGGTGACGGGACTGCATAGGTAACTTGGCCATTTTCCATTTTCAAACATTTCAAGGAGAATTTCTATTAAAAAAAACAAAACAAAACGAAACAAAATGTGCTCATGCAAACACAGCCCACGCACGAAGTCACTTTTCTTGCTCTCCAAAAAAGACGGTTATTCAGGGTCTTTGGCCTTTTCTAATGCTTCCTCTCATTACTCCTCAGTACTGTTTGTCCTCTCTGCTGCCTTTCTGCTTGTTGCCAGCCAGTGCTGCCTCTTCCACTCCCCTGCTCCGCTTGCTTTTCTGGCCCAGCTAAGCCACAACTGTCCCACATGCCATGTCTGCTGGATGTGTGAACAAAGCTCAGAGGGAGCGAAGCGAAAACGGACCTCTTAAGTGAGTCGGACCCAGTCAGGCGGGACGGCTGGAAATGTCTCCCCCTTTGATTCCCCAGGGAACAGAGAGTGAAAACAAATGGAGTCTGACTCCCTTATTTTCTCAAGGTCCTGAATGTGACCTGCCGCTACTGCGGAACATGGGTTGGAGCGTCGCTGTCCGCTGCCTGGCCGCCTAGCTGTCCAGTGGACTGTCAGGCCGAGACAATGGAGAGGGCCCTCCAACCCTCCCTCCGCCTCATCCCCCATTCAATCCCAGCCTCAGTCCACAGCACAGCCTGCTCAGCGGCACTGCTGACAACTCAGTCAGTCTGCTCACACAGTGATGACCTGGTGAGTAATTGGTTGATAGAAGTCGGGCGGCATCGGCTTGTGTGGCTTTACGGGTCCAGATGATTCATTGTGTGTTTGCACTTATTTGCACCATGCTGCAGACATATACATGCCAGCTGGAAAGGAAAAAAAAGGAAAAAAATACATAAATAAATAAAAAAGAGAGAGATGAAGAAGGATAAAAAAGATATTCACAGAGAAGCAAAAATAGCCACTGAATAATTAATGCTACAATAAAAGCACACATGCTCTCACATTTATCTAATCATTCCGCAGTGGGAATGTGTACATAATAAGAGTATTATCTGTCTGCAGTGTGGCTGCCAGCAGGCTCGGCCCATTTGGCTGGGAGCGAACAGAGGACTTTGGCTACCAGTTTTCACACTGCTGCATCTCAGCAACTGGATAGCATTTTCTGGCAGATAAACGCAGGATTTCCATCTTAACATCTCTGAGTTTTAAGTCGGGATTCAACATTGTGGTGCTGATCCAGACCCTATGAGGAGGTAAAGAAAGTCAGATCTAGAATTACAGGTAGAGATTAATGGGGATTTTTATAGAAACGGGAGCATTATGCACTGTTAGACGCACTGTTAGAGTACTAAATGCATTCAATTACTGTGGGAAAAGAAGTGTTTTATAAGACCTTATGACTCCTTATCAACTCTATAGAAGAAACTTTGTCATGTAGGAGGGTGCAGCTGTGTACAAGCCCGCCTACTAAATGTTTAGATTAAATGTATGTTTGAATGTTATACAATTCTATTACTTAAAATGACTTTGTTTTTTCATATAATAATTCATTCTTGCAGCTAAGTAATTATTATAATTGTGTTTGTGGTTATGTTTACATATTCACACCATTAGTTCAAGGCAGTACGAAACAACACCATTTTTTTCCTTCTTAATATTGTGTCTTTGCTTGTTTTAATCTTGAGCAAGAAGTTCATTTGAATTAAACCTAACCACATGCAGGACATATTTGTATGTTGTTCCGTTTGATGCAATGGAAACAGTAGACAGGTTTAACCCTTTAACCTCTGATGCATCAGCGCTGACACATTCTGAATGGATTTGTTTAAATATTCAGAAAAATTCAAAAAAGTTTTTACCATATTTTTACTGATTTTGTTGATGGAACCAATGTATGAAGATAAACAGGTGTTGAAAAGAAGCTGATTTAGACAAAGAAAAAGACTAAACTAAAACTGGAACCAAATTATAATCGTAGTTCTTTCTTTTTTTAATTTTTACTTAACTGTCGTTGGGTTTTCTTTGCCATTTTTTTCCCTGTTATGTTTTTATTTAGTGAATATTTATTTGTTTTTATTAATCTTGTTACTTATTTGGTTTATTATTCTACATTTAGTTTTTAATTTTATTATTTCCATTATTTTTCCAAATGTATATATTCCATTTGTCTTACTGTGTTCATGTTATTTATTCTTTTCTTGGTTTATTATTAATTTTTGTTGGTTTTTATTGATCACTTTGGCTTTTTATGTTCATTTCATTCTTTTCTTTTCTTTTTCTTTTTTTTTTTACTGTGGAACTGCTAAAGTCTCAGTAGTTAAAGGGTTAATAACAAAGAGGTGAACTGCCTTGCACCAATAAAAGAAAACCAACTTACACAAGAAATAATACCACCAAAAGTGCAATCAGTTCAGCTTTTTTGCTTATTTTACATCACCTTAACGTGCCATGCAGTGGCTCAATGCTCTTTTTTCCTTCCTTTATATAAACGTCATCTTCTATTTGACACCTGGACCTTCCCAGTGTGACCAGTTTCTCATTTAATTTACGACAACTAGCAGCTTTTCATTTTCACCACATCACTATTCACCTAAATGATTGAGCCTTTAAACATGGCACCTGGACAGGAGATGAGTGTATGGTGAAGGCGCTCTGTTCTTATTTGTCATGCCTACATTATCCCAGCAGGTCACACATTTCAATCCATAACATTTAAGCTCACTAACCCGTATTTTTAAACCATTGCAGCAAGCTTTCCACTCCAATCACAGAGCCACTGAGCTAATTGCCATCAAGAAATCACTCCGGGAAATACAAAAGAGCAGTGCAAAGTCTGCATTGATGGCCGATAAATGTTGCCAGGGAAAAGAAGAAAAATGAATTTACACTGCGATGTCAGCAAGACTCGAAGTTACGTTGGTCCAGTATAAAGCGTTCTTTGTAAATAAGGCTGCTGAGCTACTATAGATCAGAGGTGTCAAGTAACGAAGTACAAATACTTCGTTACTTTACTTAAGTAGAAATTTTGAGTATCTGTACTTTACT
>JAPTYR010000018.1:15930188-15942078 GCA_029814505.1 Siphamia roseigaster | reverse complement strand
TCATTTGAGGTGAAATTTGCTTCTATGCTCTAGACCTCTGACTTAACCAGTTTCTCATTTCTATTTGCGGTTTCCACAAATCATAAACAATCAAGTCTCTTTCAATTTCTTTCATTTCCATTTGAAATTGTAAAAGACCAAAATAAACCCAAACAAAGAACAGTTCAAGAAGATCACTTTTTAATAACTTAAAATGTTCCCTTCTGTTTCCATTTGAGATCTATTTAAGGAGTGTGTTTTGATTAATCATGTGTACCGTAGATGACGTCTTGTCTCTTCACCAGCTCTTTGTCCAGCTGCTGCAGGTACTGATGCTCCACTCCTAAACTCCATGAGTCTGCTTCCAGCTCCTTGGCCTCTGCCTCAAACTCACCCATTAGCTGTCCATCCATCATCTCTGTCCCTGAAAAAACCGCACAACAAGCATTTACTATGTGAGATGAGGTCATATATATTGTATTTTTATGCAACTTTGACATATTATTAGTTAGAAATCCAAACACAGAACAACCTGCTCTTGAATTAAAAGACTTGGCTTAGTTATACTCAGTGTTTAGTTTCATTTATTCAGTTTGTGTGTTGTGTGTTTGCACATGCTGACCTTCATCTGTGAGAGACTCCATGGACTCTGTGACCTGATTGGTTCTATTCAGTGAGTCTGTTGACTGGGACAGATACCGCAGGCCTTTGATGGGCATCTCATCAAAAACCGGACTGAACAGAAAGATAACGATGAAACATTCATGTTTTTACAGTCACAGGAGACAAGTGACACCCTTTAATAAGCTGCGAGACAAGATGTACTGTTACTTTTAATGTTGTTGATATGCTGGACATGTCATGCATCAAAGAAATTATCATAAAACTTTGTGTTTAATGTTAAAAAGCAAGAAACAAATCCCCATGACTCCTTTTAAATGGTAATTATCCGATTATGTCAGCATTCACACACACACGCACACACACACACACACTTACCCAGCTATGTTGCTTATGGAAAGACTCTTGGACAGATTGTTTCCATGGAAAGCCATTATACTGGTGTGTCTCCGTGATGATGGGATCACCAGTGAAGAATGGTCCTCAGGAGTCAAAATGGCCGACCAGGGACGTTCCCTCGTACCACCAGCTGCACCATGGACAAATGCAAAGCATGGTCAGTTTTAAAGTTGCAAAAATCTCCAACAAGTTTTAAAGGATTCTGTTCTAGATTTCTTTTAAGCTGTTTCTAAAAGACACCTACATGCGGGCATATACTGAATTTGAGGCCGTTTTTGTTATAGTCAGTTTAAGACAACATTTTCTTTCTAAAACAATAGAGATGTCAGGATCTGCCATCTGTCATTCTATTGCAAAACATCACAGCAAATCCTGACTCTCTCCGATTTCAGTAATTTTCAGTATTTTTTTTTTTATTTCTTCTGCTTGTTTATCCCGTTTCTTTCAGAGCTGAGAATTATAGATGGCTGAGACAGCAGTTGACAGTTGTGAAAGCATTTTAAGTGAACATTCGCAGGATCATGTTGTGAAACTACAGCGAGACCCATTCACAGAAAGTGCAAGGGCAAATCCATTAGTGTGAAATCTCAAAAGGTGGGAGGAATGACCTGCAAGGTAGCTTGGAGCAAAGAAAATCTATGTTTCTACAGTTATCGCAGTGGCAGCTGGTTTGGGACAACATCTAAAAATCTGAAGAAAACAAACATGGGGGGTTGATTTATGAAACACCATCAGATCCTTGGGTCATACTCATCCCATGCATAAAGGGCTTTAACTTCAGATGCAGAAAGGATATTTACAAACGTCAAGCTTAACTTGGTACAAAGAACTGCAAAGATATGGAAAACACCAGCTTCAGTGTGGTTTGGCATCATATCTGCAAATAAACACTGGTAATAAAGACTTTGTATGGAATCCAAGTTTAGTTTGGCACTTACATTTGTTCCTCATCGTGACGGTAGGAAAAGAGCTTGAATCTGGTACTGTAAACTGCTGTTTGGGCAACTGGCCAGAGAAAGAGAGGAGGAAAAAAAAGGATAAATGAGGAGATTAAATCAATATTGGATACAGAACTGCTGAATTCTACAGAGCCGGTGGTGGAGTTACTCTGAGGGAACTTTTACCTTCATTTTCACCTTGGCACAAACAGGCAGGCTGTCTCTGCAGCCCTTGTGGACGGAAGCATTACAGTCTGGAAAGAAAAGCAACACAACGCTCAGTGAATACTATGAGCATGGTGGTGTGGTGGGGGTGTCGAGCATGTGTGGAAAGGTGGGGGCAAGAAATTCTGACTGGTTTTCATAGCCGGCCAGGAAACTCCACCAGCCCGCTAATGAAAGCCAGACTGAGGCATAGCGTGTGATGCAATCGAAGGGTAATACTGCTGCCGGACCAAAGGAAAAAGAGAGATAGGCTGAGCAGTGACATAAACAGTGAATTGCATGGGAAAATTTCAATTATATAAACATTCCCAAAACTCCACTAGGGAACGAGGGTTATCATGTAAGACCTCTAAAATAAGATTTATTTTTTTTCCTGTAGTGTGATCACACATCACAAGTTGGTGACTGAAATTCACCAGTTCTTATAAGTTCATAATATATTTTTACATTTTAGCCTTGGTCACTGTCTTCTGAAGCGGAAATGCACAAAAAACATGTAATGAGTGAATGTACAGTAAAGTAGACCTTGCTAACGCCATACATGTTCTGTTGATTGATTTATTTCGGTCAAGTAAAAGCAAGAAAACAAATGACTTAAAACAACATAAGTTGAACTACAAGCAACAGAAAAAAGTCAGTGAATAAGGCACAAGCAAAACCGTAACTGGGATGACCATATAATTACCATAAACTGGGATTCTTACACAGTGTATGGCCATGTCTGCAACAAACTATCAAAGATGTTGTGTTTTTTAAAAAAGACAAGAGAAAATGGCTGTGAGTGAAGGAACCATCTCTAGTGGTGTCAGTCTGGCTTCACAACAACCTTCACCTAGCATCTGCCAGTCTTTACGGAGGCATTTTTCCAGTAGATAAAAATGTATTACAGCCACAAACCCGCAGTAAAACATAGTCATTCACGTTGCATGTACACAACATTTCCACTGCTGGGTGGGATTACATCAACAACCCAGCTCTTATGCGTACACCCTGTGAGGATGTAGCTCTGAAACTCAGTGATTTAAAAAGATGTTTCAGCACTAGCACTTCATTACTCACTTCCATCTATCTACCGAGAAGTGACTGTGTTAATCAAAAATCAATTTCTGGATAAAGTGTTCATCTAGCACTGTATATATCTAATTATGCCTCCCCAGTAAAAACTCCTTAAATTCCTGCTCTCAATTCCTCCTGTTAAATTGTTTTATTAGGTATTTTACTGCATTCTGTGGGCCCTTTTCATCCCTGGCTATCACAGACAAAGGATCACTGTATATGTCTGCTGAGTGGCCATCAGCCAGACATCTGCAGGTACAAACCTCCCCAAAAACACCCTAAGGAGAGACTGTGGCCCCAACAATCTGAACCAGACTGACTGAACACAACAACAGCTTCTTTTTTTTTTTTTTTTTTTTTTTACAGATTAAAGCATTTTAGGCAGATTGTGACCATTGAGGGCATTGCTGTGATCCATTGCGGCCCCAGTTTCTCCTTTTTTAGCCTTTTTCTGGTGTTGCGCCAACGGCTTGTGCAATAAACTACATCCTCTTTAAGGCTGCTGCTGCTGCTGCTTTAGTGGAAAACAATGCAAAACAGTTCTGGTGTCTGTACTCAAAGTCTGACTGGGTTTTATTAGAGGCAGTCAGTTTCACTACTTCATATAGATCAAGATGCGGGATTAGTGCAAGTGATTCTTCAGTCATTAAAGCTGACATCCTATGTAAAGTACTTATAAAAGATAGCAGCTGTGTTTTATCAGGATAAAACACAATCTAAACCACAAAAACGGTGCTGGTGACATTATAGAATAAAGTGAAGCTTTGTTTATTTTAGTATCTTTAGTGAATTAAAACATTTCCAACAATAGTGAAAAAAGTAAATCAGTCATTCTTGTGTGAATATACCTGTGAATTTAATCATTTGAAAATCTGCTGAATTGCTTCATGGCAGTTACACTCTATGATCCATTTCTTATGTTCAAGGATATTGATTACCTGGAGAGCTTACAATTTAAAATAAAAAATGAATTATTTTAATTTCACCATCACAGCACTTAATGGGTTTTAATTAGACTTAGAGCAACAGGAGCCCAGGTCTGCACAATCATAAATGTAAAAGTACAAAGAAACGCTCAAAATAAACGTAAAGCAGGAATGCACAGAAAAGGTACTTACATGTACAATGGAAAGTTTCTTTGCTCTCCTTGCTGCTGAAAGCCTTATTGCACTGTGAGCACTGGGCTACCTGGGGTGAGCTGACTGCTGTGAATAGATGACCATTCACTGCCTTCTTGTCCTTTTCCTTGCCCTCCTTTTCTTTCTCCTTCTTCTCTCGCTCCTTCTCCTGCACAGGAATATTGAAATAAAGAAAGGTTAAAAAAAAAAAAAAAGTAACCAGGCCAACATAGAGAAGACGTTTATCCCACCCATTGTCTAATAAATGTTTTTAATATGGCCTACTTGTGTGGCTAAACTTGCACAAATATCCCAGACATTGACTAAATCTCAGCACTTGGCCATTTGCTTGTGTTAAATCCCAATCTGAATCCAGCAGAGAAACATTATTACTCTGATGTAGTGCACAGCAGGGGGGGTTGCATATTAAGTGATGCATTATTTATGCTGACAACAAATTGCCTCATTAAAAGACAATTTTAAATGTAGTGCATCTTTGTTTTGAGGCAATTTTTGCAAGTTTATGTCAGTTTAAAATAGGGATTTTTCCCTCAGAAGCAAAGTCAAACGACAAAGATGCACAACTTCTGATGGAGACACACTGTCTGGGAATCAAATGTTTGACCTTTCCATTACAGGCCAGTCTTTCTGCATTAATTAGCTGGGTCATCTTGCACTGCTCGTCATCTTTCTACACTGAACTGAATCACAATCCCATAAAGTGATGTCGAGAAGAACAGAGCTCTTATTCACTTTGACATCACAGAGCCTCCACCCAAACCCAGAGGAAATGGGAAAATTGAGTTTCCAGTTCATTTTAATGGCCAGCTCTGGGCCTCTTGGTTTGAGGGGACCACAACGTTATGCTGTACCAGCGCTCATTTTAATTCAGTCACTTAAAGATACCATAAGGCTGACTGGACCACAGCGACTCTGCATGTTTTATAGCCATTACAACACTTAGCACTCAATCTCACTTCCTGCAACAACAGCTGTTCTAACCAATGGTGAAACAGAGTGTCATCTACAAGCTGGAGCTCTAACAAAGTATTCTTCACCACATTAACCTTTCTGGGGATCGTTTTTAATGCGACTACATCTGTTGATATTAAAAAGTCTAAATGAATCACCTCACTTTATTATAAACCCATTCACAGTATTGGTCTTTTGGCTAAAAGCATTCACAAGTCATTGAGCAACAGAGGCACAGGAAAGGTAATCTAGTGTGACAAGCAAAGTTTAAACCAAAAAGACAATCCGCTGAAGCATACTGTAACAGACAATGACTTCACTGGGGAAAAAAAAAAGAAAAAAAAAAAAAAGTAATCAGCCCAGGAGGAAACACTGGTTGCTTTGAACATGATATTGTGACAGGCTCCTTCACTACAACTGGACTAGGAATCCAGATCGCTCTGTTAGCCTACCTCCAGCCAACCTTTCCATCTCAGTGAAAAGCCATGGCTCCTTGTGAATCCCCTGCATTTCATCCCTGGCAGTGGCTGAGCGGCCGACACTACCAGTACTGAAGCTCCATCTGGGAAGCTGCTATGAGGAAGTGACTTGCTCACTAAAGGAGGTGCTATTTCTGCAATGACCCATGGGTCTGGTGTATATGCGATGACAAAACTCCACAAGCTACATCCTCTTTAAAAAAAAAAAAAAAAAAAAAAAAATTCTGACAGCCTATACTGTATGCGTACAGTAATCCATGAAAAGTTTGGCTGATAACACACAGAGACTAACTTCGACACATTTTAGGATTTTAATCATCTGATATTTTTTATTTATACCAGATCCTTGTTGAGGATTATATTGGCATGATATATTGGCAATCAGTGAACACTGATTGGAAATAATTGTAATATATATGAGTGGTCTGCATCTAATAGGATAACAGCTGCCACTGAACCTTTGCAGAGCTATCCAAAACCCAACATGTGGTAGATTGGTTTCAAATCCTGTCAGTTTAAAAGTAAAATGTTGACCGAGGTATGATCAGAGATTATATGACAACAGCCAACTTCGCCTTCCTGTTTTACTTCCTGTTCACCCTTGAGGCTCTTTTCAAAGCAACAAAAAGCACACATGCACTTCTTGTCGATAATGCCTTAAAGTAAAAACAGAAGTACTCATCAGCATAAATGCAACAATGATAAATGCATCCACAAATTGCTTTAATGCAATCTGCATCGTACAATTTAATAGTTGTGGTACAGCTTGCAACTGCAGAATGGATGACTATCAAATTGCAGGAGGTTGAAGTACTTCTAGATGGAACTAATCACCGTGACTTAAATTTGATAATTAAAATCAATAAAGGCATAATTTCAATATCTCAAACTAGCATAATTGGTATAATCACCATCGACTTAATTTGCAATAAAAAGGGGGCTATACCACCCTCAAAGGAAAAGACATTTAGCAGGTAATTTACCTGACAGGGCCATGGAAGAGAGAGAAAAAGGATTTTAACAAGACCACAGGTTTTGTGACCAGAAAATGCTGAGTTCAAAACCAAACCAACAGGGGAAATCACAACGGAGCAAGTTACAGAAGATCAGTGAATGCCCTAAAGCAAGACATGCAACCCTTGTTACTGTTTCAGTGGAGCTGATCTGGGGCCAACGAAAGAAGACAGACAGGTCAGTTCCCAGAGTGAATATGTACAAGTGTATGAATGTGGAGCAGAGTGAGGCTTGTATTCAACCAACCTTATGCTAAGAAATAAATGTTTAAAGTGGAAAAAGGATATGAAACCAGACAGAATTTTGAGCGAAAGCGTGCTATGAACAACACTTCTGACCTTGCTTTCTTTTTAATATGAAGAATTTAAAGCCCATTTTCTTACCCTGGTCTTTTTGTACATCTTGTTCTTGAGGTAGCTGAAGGTCCGACTGACTTTTGTCACATTTTTTGCCTCGGTGTCACTGCGCAGAGGCCCAGGCTCCTCCTCAGATATACTGAAACACACCATTTTATTGTATCTTTAAAGCAATTGTACTCATGAGGAATTTCCAAAATGGGTCATTAAAGTACTCTAAAAGTTCTACTGAGACCCAGTCACCACCCAAAGCAGGGAAATGGTCCTAAAAACAGTGTTAACAACACTATACAAATGCCAGATGCAGTCTAAATGTGTATTGTGTGTCTCTTAATGTGGATTTTGTTGCAGCTGAGAGTTGCACTGACCTGTATGCTAGTGATCCAGAGGTACTAGAAAAAGATCTCATACCTACAAGAAAAGAAAGAGGAAAGTAGGAGGACACTGACATTAGAAGTGCATATAAACTGAGCATTTTTAATCCCCGTTTATCTCAAGACAACTTGGTGCCTTCCCTCAGACTAATGGTTTGAGAATAAACAGTAATAATTATACGTTTGTGCCCTTGCTGCAAGAACTGAAAAGACAACAGATGAAGCCATGCTTACCTACTCTTAAGGCTCTTGAGCAAGGCACTTAATCTTCAGTTGATCTATTTGAGGCTGTCATGAGTCCAACAAAACAACAAAATGTCTCTGGAACTGATTGAGCCAGCACAGACGCCAGCTTTAAATGCAACTGTGTCTTTAGACCCAGTGCTTTTAATATTGGCTAAATCCTGAATCAGGATATCAATTTTGTTTAAGTAATTACATATAATTATATCTTAAACCCAAGGTCACATGAGGAAATAAAAATACAAATTAAGCTGAGTAAACACAAGTAAACATGACAGTATTTGTAAAATAATTACCGCAGACTCACTACTTACTTAGTAAAACAGTAGCATAGGAATGCATCTTTTCCAGGAAAAAAATAAAATAAAACAGTGGTTTCCTCTAAACTCTTATTTCTAACAAATATTCATAGTGACGTACACACAACTATGCAAAGCATGGCTTGCCTCCTCTGCATCAGAAAGTTAAACCAAAAACAGGATAATGAGGGAAAAGTTCTGGGCTGCTTGTGTTGCTAGCAACAAAGTCAAGGAGACAGAGAACACTAATGGAAATATTTCACAGATAAGAACAGGAAAGGAGTGGCTGAGAGTCTATGACTAAAAGTGACGGGCTTGTATTTATCCCAAGAGAAGAAAGGGCTTCATCTCAACAAAGGTGTTTAGGATTATTTATTTCCTCATTGTTTAGTGATTGTTTTTTGTTTTTGCAAAGAGATAAAACAAAGGTGAACCTAACTAAAGGTCACCGAAACACTGAGCTAAGTGGGGCCAGGACAAACTAAGGTCTTATTTAAAGTTGTCAGAAGAAAGTATTAGCAAAAAAACATGCTGCTTAGGTGAACTGTGGTTTTTCTTCACCTCCAATTTTTTGTACACACACATAAAAAGTGCAGTGCAAAAATCTGAAAATGAAAAGTAATTAGTGGTTTCCTTATGAAAAGTTTGTTGCAGCTCAAGTTTTGGGGATTGTTACCTACTACTTTATGATTATTTAAGTGTTCCTACAATTGTAACTGTGTCCCTATTGTTTAGCTGCACCGTACATTCAGCATGTGGAGATGATCATCTTCATTAGCATGAGCGAGTAAACAGTAAAAGTAAATAGCCTTCAACTATTCAGTTTAGATGCTTTTAAAGTGGGGAGGGTAAAGCTGGGACTCTAACGGGAACAGCAGCTTGGATTTTCTACTGTTTTCAGTGCAGTCGTACTTACTCAGGCTATCCTCATCATCGCTAGATGAAGAGTCCCCATAAAGGAACTGAGACTTAGATTTGGTGAGGATGGGAGAAAGGTTGAAAGAAAAGGATATTCGCCTCTTACGTCTCAGGCATCCCACCGCTGAGGGGGGCAGGGAGAAAAGAACCACAGGAGGCACTGATCATTTGATGAAATTATGTAAAACTAATGTCAAGGGTGAAGAGGATGGAAGGTAGTTATGTCAAAAGAAAGGAGGAAAAAAATGTACACGACGATACTGGTAACACATAAATGCACCACAGGAGTGATTCAAATATTATGGGGCCATTTAATACTGTAATTCTACAACAAACTACACTCGAGTTTTGTCTGCAAATATGTAACAGTGGATTGGAGAATGTGCAACATAGTATGACCTAAGAATAAGAGGATCACTATGCAAACCTACTGATGATGCCATTTAACATTTGATTTGGTGTGTAGAGATATTAGAATCTTGCAAATCAATAGTACTTAAGCAGAAAAATCTCTATTTAATCACATTTTATATGGTTGTTTTATGTTGTATCATCTTATTATATCATTAAAAAAGACTGATCTTTCTGCTTATATGGTCCTGTCATCTTAGAAATAGGAGCATGTGGTTTATATCTTAACAGTTTACTAAATCATCACGTTAGTTAGATCATTTTCCTTGTAATCAGACATCATACAAAAAAGGAAGCAAAAAGCTACTGCCTCAGAGGTCAGTTTGGGTGAGTGCAACACGTCAATTTGATCGACATGAGTAGCGATGATGTGATCGTGAAAACTGAAGTATAAAATGACTCACCATCAGTGTCTCTTTGGCTGATGGCAAGCATGGATACAGACTTGGTGAGGGGAAGGGTCATGGGGGGACAGCTGTTCCGTAAAGGCCGATACCTCCTTGATTTCTAGAAAAAGACACATAAGGTTAAGTCAAATACGCTGCATGAGAATATGAAGAACGCCACTCGCATATGGAAGAGATAAAGAGCACAACATTACCAGTCACAAAAGTGGGAACAAGAACGACAAGCTAAAAAGGGAAACTAGACTAATGACTTGTGATGCCGTATTTAAAATTTGTTTTATATTCGGTGACGGAAAAAATCAAGCTGCGGGAGAAAAATAATGTTTATTAATTCTTACTAATCCCCAAACCAACAACTCCCAAATTTCCCTCGACTCTTTTATAAGTCTTGTTTACGAACACGCTTTACAAATCCATTTTGCCTCTGGAGAATTTGACTGAAGGGTGTTGGAAAATCCTGCAGGACCGAGTGCGTGACAGTATGTAGTAAATCTGACATGTAGAGGACAAACGGGGCGGTTAGTCTCCACAGACCTGGCTGTCCTGTCGGCCATGCTCCCCCATCTCTTCCTGCTCCTCTGTGAGCGACACCAGGGAACCCCTCTCATCGCTGTCGTGCCGAGGCATCCTTGAAGGCCCCTGAATTTGGGAGGCCTGGCTGATGTGGCTTCTCGGCTCCTCCTGGACTCCACTGAGACCCTCAAGGCTGTAGCTGTAAACCAGAGAGGAGGTCAGAAATGGGCTAGAACATAGGAGACAGTTGGACTCTACGCACACATACACATCAGTCTAGTCTAGACTATTTGTCAACCCGTTCTGGATACACACGGCTACTGCTGCAGCAAACACACAGACATGCACCTGTTGACAGATATACGCACACACAGCTGGTCCTGCACAGTGTTTAGCCAGCTGAGTTATCACTGGGCTCTGGAGCAGATTTACAGCTGAAGCAGCGGTAAATGACTTCCAACATCAGCATCAGCATAGAGCGCCATACAGCTGTGATTTACAAACCCAATTACATCGATCTATGACTGGAAATAAGAGGCCTTAAAAAATCCAATACAATGATTATGGAGAGGAAAACTACAGCTACATTTCAGAATGAGCTATGCTACGTGGCTGGAGCTCCACACGCTTCAGGACAGACTCTGTGAAAGTTAAAGCTGCAGCAGTAAATCTCTCTTATCTCCAGCCCTTGGGTTTGTATGGCACTCCATTATCCAGCAAATCATCAGTCCAGCACATTCAAACATCAGTAACCTAAGCTCGGCCAAAAGAATCACGGTGTGGTGATTATCAGTGACCAGCGAAGAGCAGCACTCACCGATCCTCAGGGCTGGGAATGAAGATGACAACATTTGTCATATCAAGCCCTGTTCCCTGCCAAAGTTATTACATACTATCCTACAGAGCCAGGAGGTCCGCAGTTCTGAAACATGAATAACACCAGCAGCTGTTGTAGCTCTACTCTGGGGAGCGGCAAACCATCTGACTGCATGGGCAAACGATTTACACACACACACACACACACACACACACACACACACACACACATACACACAATCAAGCACCATGTAAATATACTTTATTCAAAGTAGGCCATGTGATTTTAGAAGACAAAAACACACACACAAACACAGTGTACCTGGGGGAAATAACTACTTCCACACTGTGGCCATCAGGAGGGCACTGACTTATACAAACAAAGTGGGAGGTAGGAGTGGAGATGGCGATGAACATTTATTTATTTATTTACTTATTTTTAAATTCTCTGTTTATTGAAGAAATTTTTATTTTTATATGACAAAAATAAGAGAACAATTATAGCAAAAACTATATACAACCAGAGAGTGAGTTCAGAGTAAATGAAAAAGTAAACATAAAATAAATGTACATATATATTCATCCACATACACGTGCCTATATAAATATACACACACATATACACATACATTTAAACAAAAACAGCAGCTTATCATTATCTTAACATGGGGTTACTGAGTAAGGACAGCATATCGATAATAAGGAAGTAAAGAAGAAAAAAAAAAGAATTTGAAACAAAAATTGATTTCCTT
>JAPTYR010000018.1:15814613-15827260 GCA_029814505.1 Siphamia roseigaster | reverse complement strand
GCAGAAAGGGCACAAAAAGCAGGGCACTGTCCAAGTTCAAGTGCACAGCCATCTCGAATGTGCCGATAAATCAAGAGACAAAAACCCCTCAATGCTGGGATTGGAGTGGTGATAGGCATAGTTGGGACTGTGAATGGGCCTATTATGGTTCGCACAGGTCCCCTGGCTATCAAAAGAAGCTATAACAGCCATGTGACTGCAGCGTGAATGGAAGGATGAACAGGATTAGCTTCACAAGTCATTAATCGGACCGTCTGATACACCCTTCCAATCATCAGCTGAGGATTTCCCCACATGAGCGCAGGTTCACAGGACAGACTGTTACTACTGTGTTTGCTGTACATGTGATGTGGTCTCTGTTTCGGAAACAAGATTATTGCTCTTGGTGGCATTTAATATTAATGATAGGCTAATTATCAGCTATGGTCAAAAATCAGATCAGATATTCAGCATTTTAGATTATCAATACATGTATTACCCCACCCCCACCCCGGGGGGAGGCAAGGGGTATTGTTATTGGTTCAGTTTCCTACCTTCTTTGTTAACACTCAGCAACAAAACTGATACCAAATTAGGTTTATATTTATTGTCAGTGACCCAGAATAGATCTGATTACATTTTGGCAGAAGTAGGTCACAGATCTTTTTTTTTTTATTAATTTTTTAAATATTTTTTTTCTCCCATGTACTTATAATGGATCAGATTTCAAATGTCTATAGATATATACATTTTGTTTAAATTCACTTCAATCTTGGCACACACACACAGAGGCAATTAGTATGCTGACATCAGTACACACATAGACATGATGACATCAGCTGAATCTAAGACAAAATAAGCTACAATATGTGTGAGGGGCGGGGTTTGTTATGCCTGGCAGCACATGGTTTTGACATCATTCACAGCATGTATCTGTAAGAACAGTGATTTGGCTTCCCTTGGACTCAAGGAAAATACAAAAAGATTATTGCAAGGCAAACGACAAAGGTCAAGACCATTGTAAATTCATGTCCATCCATCTTTATGAACTTAATATGTCAGGAACACTTTGAGTACATTTCTTCAAATTCCGTGTAAACATTCACTTGGACTCAAAGATGAACTAATAGATGTTGGTTGGTACACTGAAGGAAAATAACCAAGGGAACTGCATGAACACCTCAAGATACAAGGAAGGTGAACTCATCTGACTGAACTCAGCTTATTTATCTAATATCTGATCAAATTCATTCATTTAAAAATTCCCTGGCCCTGTAAAAATCATACATTAACATCCTCCTGGCAAATCCAATAACATGCAGACAGCTCTAATGTAAGATCTGGAAACATTCAGGATGCATTTCAGGACATATTCAGATCCAATCACTCAGGTCACGTTTGCCACATTCTCTAGTCTGAACAGGTAAGCATCCTGGGACACAGTGAACAACTGAATACGCAATTGATATGTCGGCGGAATCATATAAAGGGTATTTTTAAAGATGTCTCAAATATTCAGAATGCTCACAAAGATGTTTTGGGACTGTTGAATATGTGTGGTGCTGTATGAGACACCTGAAAAGACATTATATAGTTTTTTTTCTCTCTGCAACGAAATAGAATATTCACAATTACGGCAAATTTCATAAGCATGTCTGAAAAGTAAAAAAAAAAAAAAAATCAAGGCATCATTTAAACATACATCATGCCAATAACTGGTAATAACACATAAAACAGTTAAAGTTGTCATAAACATGTAAAGTGTACAGATTGTGTCAGCTCACGTGTTGAGTAACAGGCAGAAAACTCTCCAACTTTAGCCGCAGCCAATTGCCTTTGAGCAACAGAGTAAATTGAATATTACAAAGCCAACCACTTCACACACACAAGGTATGTTTTAGGCTATACATGAGCTTCTTCATTTGCATATAGAGAAGTTTGACTTCTCTATATGCTAACTCTACAACATAACATTTTCTTTTTTTGGCAGCAAAACCCCTTCTAAAAACTAAACTATTTGATTTGTGTCAGATTAAAGTGAATGAAATGTAGGTGTGATTGCATTATAAAGTATATGACAAAGAGGAATGAGTCAGGATCAGTGAACACTAGGTAGATCAGAGGTTACTGAGGCCGGTGATGGCATCACAATCTGGTCCGTCAGCGCCACTCCCTCAGAGACTTCCTGTGAAAACATCTGAGTCCTCCTGTCCAAAGGCCACATCTCTTAAAACTACTAAAACAAAGACACATGTTAAGTGGAGGCAAGGGCACTAGAGTTACTGGGAGACTATGGAACTATTTCAGCTCTTAGTCAATAGAAGTTTAAAGAACTGCTAACAAATTGATCAGGGTAATATTAACAGATAATCATACAAGCAACTCACCCACAAATAAAGTAGTACGGCTTCCTTAACGCTACCCTGGACTATGATACATGTCTACCACACCTGTTTTAGTAGTTACAGTGCCATTATAAAAAATGGATAGATGGATACACCACCACCAAAGCAAGGCATTGGTCGGGGTGACTAACGATAGCATTCTAACATTCATAAGGGTTTGTCCATCGGCCTATTAGTCCATATAACATGCACACATAGTATTTATGATCAACATAACAAACATCTTTGAGTTAGACCAAGCATTTTTTGCAATCAAGAATGAACTGAAAAGATTTTGACAACCAAAAGGTCAAGGATCAATTGCGCCGTGAACTCATGTCACCTCATTCCTCTGAATGCGATATCTCAGGAACGCCTTGAGCGCCTTCCAATGCACACTGAACAAACATTTCCTCAGCCAGAATTGCAGACTGTGCTGCAAGAACATCAGATGCACCTGATTTACCTCCCGGTTCTTCCTTAAATGCTTTAAACATTATTGACTGGTTGTTTCTGTTATCACTGTCTTTTATTAGCACAGTGTGGCAAACTTTTAAATGAAATCTTTGTCTGAATGTTGTATGAAATTGTGAGCCTGAAGCTTAAAAGAACCACATGCCAATGAACACACTATTTAGCCTAAGATAAGATTTTAAAAAAAAAATAAAAAATCAACAAAGACCAGGCCTTGCATTGGGCAAGACATTTAAATCTCAGCATATTGGCTGATGTTACTTCATATAAGAAATAAATAGGTTATACCTCATGCTACTTCACCTTAGCATTGTATTGCCTTAAAGCTTCATGCCACAATCTTTCTAGGATGAAAATCTTCCACTGGCCATTAATTAACCTAAAGAATGGAAATGGGGACAACAGTTACCTAGGGCTGCTTCTTCATAAAGCCTTTCGTGTTTGGCTGTGCAGAGAAAGCTGCAGTCAAGGACATAGAGATACCTGTAAAGAGGGACAGAAGCCCAATATAGACCTGAGATGTCACCCAACACCAGGGCTCGATGATGACAATAGGAGACTGGAGTCTCAAGAGGTGGGGCGGTGCTGAATGTGTACCTCACCTACGCAGAAAAAAATTCTCGCAGATACCAGATGAGGACAAACTTGCCAGGATAACTTTCTTTTCAATCTGTGTTTCATTACTTCATATGCTGGGTTTTATTTTATTTTTACTCTAATATATGGTTATATGTAAATACTGAATGCATAGTGACATGAAAATCAGTCATAATTGTACTGATATTCTCTAAATCACAATAGTAGTACACAGTGTTTCCCCAAGGTCCTGAATAATATGCAAAATCCTTAAGAGTCTTGGACAAACAGCTAAGTTTAGAGGTTTGTGACTGACAGTACATTGTTCACTCTTCCCTAGACGTAAGGCCTCATGGTACAGTAAAGAGCTGTGGAAAATAAAAACCTCCACCAAATGGCAGATAAAGGTGCCAGAAACACTACAAACCTGGGGAGAGGCTGTAATAAAAACCTGTCCAACGCTTTGATCTCCATCATCATCCCACCTTCTTATTCTTCTATGACCCAGTTGTCCTTCTCATGTGTCCTAGATTTCATAACAACTGAAAATGCTTGGCCGTTTTAAATATGCTGCAAAAACGACAGACTGAATGATATTGAAAGGCATTTTAGGATAAGGAGTTAGTTTGCATTCTGCTCCAGAAGTAAAATACCAAATATGTAACAATGCCCAACTTATCTGCAGTTTGCAGATAAGCTCCAACCTTTCACAGCAACTTTAAGAATTCACCAGCGTTTGTTTCTTGTTTTGTTCAATTAACATGTCTGAAAACCAAAGGCTACAAATACCAAACACTGTGGAAGAATTAACACAGTGCGTGGGCCATGTGTGGTTTGATGTTTAACTCAGACATTTGTTTAACTGCTCTAGTCCACCTTTTCTCGGTTAACCACTAGTCACTGAGCTAGGAGTGTAACATGGAGTTCACCGACTGCCTTCACCTAGAACACAAAAGCCCTGAGAGACCAAAGTACATGCTGAGCTCTTGTGTTGTTCTTTTTGCGGTTCACTATCAGCTCTGCCTCTCTAGGGCAAGGCTAAATTAGTCAGGGCTACGTCACCTCATGAACAACGCCACCACAGTAACTTGGACACACCATGTTGACAACCATTTAGATAGTCACGCCTGTTTGATTTAATCAAACCTTGCTATTGTCTCTAAGGACAGATATGAGGCCATCGTGGTGACGCGACCTCACCCTGCCACACAAAAGCGGCCTCTGTGCAGAGACTGCACACAAACGCTGGCTGACAACACAAGGCTGGGGGATGAAAGGTCTCCTCAGTGTTTGGTGACAGTTATTACCCTCTCCACTGAAACCAAATACCTGTGGGCCCAGATAGCATTATCTTATTGTGAGGCACACTGGGGGCCAGCCTGTAATCAGTGCCTGGGCCTTGATCAGCACTCCGCCCCAAGTTTGATGTCCCCCATTTCCCCTCTGTTTCCACATCATGAAGCCATGGAGGTGCTTTGTAGACATTTTACGCAAACAGGAGGGCTGCTGCATTTAAGGAATGGTGGAGTCTTCGGCAAAAACAGGTCTAGACTCATATTGTTAGTGACTGTTACAGGGTAAAGTGGAAAGGAAAGGATAAAGTGCAAATGTGTACACTGAAAAATTTAGTATTGCCCACAAACCTGCAGAAGGATATGTACCTTACATTCCTTTGCATGAGTGCAAGTGGACAACACATCTTTGTAAGTTCAGCAATGTGCAGTCTGCTTGTCTATTTCCTGAAGATGCACTTTGCACTAGTTTTGGACAAGATTGTGGAAGGTGATGGTAAAGTAAGTGATGTGGATTTCAGTGTTTTTACCGCACGGAAGCAAAACACCAGAAAGAAAAGGGGGAGAAAAAAAGAAGGAAAACAAAAAAAAAAAAAATCAATATGACATTTCACTGTCAACTTGCTGCACTTAAGTCAACTGTAGCGAGTAAATTTAAGAGCTGACAAAGAAATAAAGACAAAGCAGGAGCCAAGAAGTTAAGAAAACAGAATGGGAGAATGCAAAGTTTTTAAAAGGGAGAGTAGCTGTTAGCGTTTTGGAGTGTAAGAGGTTTAGCCAGAACAACCCTGAGCGATACTACTGTCAGTCCCACAGCAGACCTCATCAGATTAATATTACACTCAGTGAAAAGAGCAGTTGCTGTTGTGCACTTTTAGATTTATGGTGCATCAGATGTGTTGGCTTCAATTTCAAACAAAGTAGTTTTCATTTATAGGTGTCACCAGGTAATGTTTCAACGTGTGCAATGTATCTGTACGTGGGGTTTTGTTGTGTATCACATACTATAGCATATTTACCACAGGCCTGGTTTGATTCCCAGCTCTGGTTCCCACAGTGTGCAGTTAAGACATGCAAGTTTGGTCAATAAGAAACTCGAAACTGCCCAAAAATATGCATGTTATTCAGTGTATTTTCCCTGTGACGCAGTGTTGACCTCTCCAGGGTCTTTCCAAACAGTTGCACTTTTACAGAATGGTACACTGGTAGATTCATTTTTTACTTCTCTTAAAATTCTCCAAAACTAGCCAGTATTTAAAGAAGTGTGACAATTGTGGAAAGGTCTGTTGCCAATTTAGAAACTGAATACCTATATGTACACAAATTCTTAACTTCCCCTTCAGTGGATCCCTATACAAGTAATAATTCAGCCCAAAACAATACTCTCACTTTCATTCAAGAATTGAATACAGCTGTCACAGAGACTTAGAACTTCCATTTTACACAGATTTATAGTTGTTATATGCTGTAGAAGTTCCACCTAAAGCAGCAAATGCCGCCTGCCAAAGTACGTTTAATAAAGAATAATATAGAATAGCTACAGGCAATCATTCATAGCTCTAATAAGAGCCATGAGTTCAAGGATGTGTTCATTATCCTTTATCCTTGAAATATAATAAACTACCTACCAATCTGACTTGAAATAGCTAAGAAAGGTTTCTTTAACAGAAACGTGATTAGACAGACAGACATACCTTCCAAAAAGAGAACATGTGTGCTGAGATATATAATTTCCCATAGGCACAGCTTAATTACACCCCAACAGTGGACTCACATGGTCATACACGTTGTTATTAAAACCATTAAGCTTTATCACTAAGGCAGGTATTGCTACATGCAGTGAGTGCATCACAGGCAGACTTTGCCCTGTGGAATATCATCAAACGCAAAACAAGAAAGAAATCCTGCATGATTGTTTCAAAATTAAACATAATGCAATGCTTAATGCTAGGTTTCTTTACTTTTTAAAATTTTTCTTTTGTATTTCTGCCATCTAAAACTACTTGGCAAACTAAACAATTTTGTGTCCGCTAACTAAGCCACACATGAAGGTGTCAGGAGAACCCTTACCCACAGTGTGTTTGATGATGACGGCTGTGAGCAGGCTCCTTCAGGTGCACATTAAATTCATTTTGAGTCCATCAGAGAGGCCAGGTGTGTTTACACTAACGCAGGTATCCTCAGTAGCCGGCATGTAAGAGCTCTCAGCACACCGATTACACTGGGCTAAATATGGCTTTGTGCTAACACAGACAGTAGGCCGATCAAAGCCCTGATGTCAGAGGAGAGAGGCGGAGCTTATAGGCCACATGTCAGGTGTCTGGTGTAGTCCAACTTTACTGTCTCTGCTTTTCAAAACATATTCTTTGAAATACTGTTGTGGTTTGTAGCATGCAGGTAACTACAACCACTAAACACAATGGATCAATGAAACATACATGTTAAGGTAGTGTAGGTTTTTATAGAGACAATGGTTCGAGGCCAATGACAGTGCTTTGGTGTTGATGATAGGCCCTTGAAAAAGCATTTAGACCACTGCAAAATATGGTTAACAGCTGCTCAACCATTTAATTACAGGGGATCTTTGGAATACTTCACATGTTGATGTAGATTCTCATGTATTTATTTATATCTAGTGTAGGAACAAACAACCAAGGAATACTATGGTGCGCATGCCTTCTTATCATTTAAGGAATAAGGTCAAATCTTTTAAGATGAGTAAATATGGACAACTAATAACACAAGACACAATTTAAAATATAAATAGCAAGTAGATTATTATAGGTGACCTGTAATACAAGTTAGCCTTCTTGAGATACTGTGCAAATTGTCCCTTTTCATTTGGCATCTCTGACCACAAAACTCACCTTTATGGTGATGATCGACTGATATGGATTTTTTGGGACAGATATTTTTTTTTCCATCAGTCTTAGCTGATGACAGACACAGGCCACCAATATTTCTAAGCCAATAATTAGCACTAATACCGTCAATACAAATGTCAAATGACAATAAATGTTAAAAAACTTTTTAAAAAGAAATTCTTATGGGACTAAAAATAATATTAAACAACTGGTAAAAAAGAGAGAGAAAGGTAAGATAGAACAGGGAACATTTCACATAATAAAACTTACTTTCAGATAAAAACAAATCCAAGTATGCGGTGCACTTAATTCTTCAAGTATGTTCTTTCTAAAATAAACATGAATGTGAGGTAGAACAGGTAACAGTATCTCCAAGAACACGGAGGTGCCGTGAACTTCGCCTGACAGTAAATCCTGGCAGGGGGAGAAAAAAAAAAAAAAAGAGCGTGTCGGACAACGTAAACTGGCCGATACAATACAAGAAAAAAATTTCAATATGGACCCGATATATCGGCCAGCCAACATATCAGTCTATTATTACTTTATGCTGGAGCTTCTTGCTTCATTTTTGCAACATTTATTTCTGTCGATGTAAACACAGGGTGTATAGAGATGGACACTTCCTCCTCCCACTGTGGAAAAGTAAAGCCATGACATCTCGTACTAGAGATGTGGGGTTTGACGTCTGTTCTGTGATTTGTTCCTCCTACATGTCTGAGTCTTGACAGCAATTGTCATTACAGCTGTCAATCATCCGTATCATCATGAAAATGAATGTTTAAAAGAATATTGAGAGACAGAGAGCAAAAATAAATATGTTGAGATCTACCAGAAAATGCTCTATGGTAAATATGTATTTGATCATTAGTATGACCAGTTATTGTCGGATTCTATGGGTGGTTATTATTTGTTTACAGCCAGGTTATTACTTTAAGAATACATTTCTTACTAAACTCTTAACTCCCTGTGCTGCATCTTCACACCAGAAACTTAAGTAATATACAGACTTAACAGATGGAAAACCTGGGCAAGTTGTTTTTTGTTGTTTTTTTTTGTAGAAAGCCTCTTTTGGCAGATGTATGAAGTACCACTGGCACTGTAAAATTAGCAACAAAGTTATCCCAATAAGGCCCAAGAGAAAAAAAAAAAGAGGCACAAAGTTTGAACAAGCTGCAGAGATGGCTGCTGTTTTGGAACAGTGAGTGCGGCTGCTGTTTGGCGTGCTGAGAGGATTCCAGTGATTCCAGTCTTAACAAAAACTAAGTCAAGGCTTTATTGTGAATATCAGCAGGGAATTCAGCAGTTACCCTCCCAGGCATATAAAAATCCAGCCCTAAGGCAGAGCTGCACCGTAAACTCATACCTGTAAGACTTCCTCTAATGCTCCCATTCAATAGTAAATAAGGTGTAATTACAAGGCTGACACTGTGTTTATCCTCGATCATCATTAAATTAAGGGGTTTGTGAAGATGAGAAATTGGCTGGGTTCAGCTTGGAGCCAGCAGAATCCTCATGGTAATTTACAGTGCTCCAAATGGGAGACCGATCCTCTTTCATTTGTCTCATACTGGAGCTAAATACATATTTCTGATGGGAATGGCCTCACAAGTGAGCCTCAACTTAGCTGGAAGACACTCAGACAGCACACTAATAAGCTTTTGTTTAGTGGAAGCATTGTGGAGTTCCCTCCTGATAGTCTTAGTCGACTGAAGAAAAGTGTCAATTATGTGTGCTGTGTGGATTGTTTGCTGGTTTGGGACTGCTAGCAATTTGAGAATTCAGCTGCAGATTGGTAGAACCACACGCTCACTTACTGTCAGTCCACTTTAGAACACTGGTTGCAACAAGAGATAATCGTGTGCGTTTCTCTGGCAACATGGTGACCCTGATTTTTTTAAGACTACTAGAGTATCACTTCCCTCTTTGCTCATTACCCAACAATAGGACACTGCAGTTGAAGAGAGCTGCAGATTACTGTTTAGGTCGTGCAAATTTCCCTGTAAAATATAAAGGTTAAAATTCAACTAATAATGGGAAAGATACTGTAAATTAGTCACAGCTTCTAAAGGATTTCAGGAAGTGCTGCGACTGATTTAGATGGTCGCTTCCTGCACAGACATTAATAGAAGGATAGGAATTCTTGACCTTTGTACAATGACAGTGACTCAGATTTACAGGCCAGTCCCACATTAAAAAGAAGCCATGACCGACTGACCTCACTCAGGCAGCAGGATGGATGCTCGTCACAAAGCATTTTTAAGAGTGAAGAACTGGTGATCACGAGGGTCACAACACCATTGTCAGGCTGTGATTACAACTGTGTCCAGTATTTGTCATCCACCTGCACTGACAGCAGATAAAGAGCCATATCTTTGAGGGAAAAGGTAATAAAACGGGGCTCTAAATCCACAAGTCCTTTAAGCTCCTCAACAAATTCTGGCACTGAAGTTTTTGTCTATATTTGTTTTTATTTATGCATTCATTCATTTACAGATTAAATCCAAGAATTTCTATAGTTCTGACATATGTGTGAGGGCTGTTAAAAAAGGATTACACTTAATGCGGATGTAAGAGTAGGAATTACAAGCAAGAACTTTATGCTACCACAAGCAGTTGTCAGATTAGTGCTGATTTTCATGAGAAAGAAACCATGGAGGTGAAGGAGACCAAGTACACGATGAATTCCAAGACTTTTTGCAACAAGGGAAAGTAGATGGCAGCTATGTTTATGTGCCTGGTCCTTTGAGGAAGTTTAAGTGGGTGAGGTCAAGCAAGTATAAATGAATTAGCGGACTACCGTTTTCACTTACATGTCTGCTACTGACCCTCCCAGTCACATAAAAATCAGCTGCTGCAGGATGGTACACTGTTGGTTTGTGCACAAGCGTGTCTTTATAATGACACTGTTGTGCTTCATGCAAGAAATATTTTACTTACTGGTATTTCATACATGCCCGTAAGAAAAACTTACTTCTGTTGCTCAAGTTGGACTAATCCCTTTCTTTAACTGTACACATTAAACGATTGTGGCAATGTGATTCATTCTAGAAGGATAACATTTTACTGGGACTTAGTATGTAATCCAAGGGTGTCAAAACAAACCTGTCAGAAGAGCCAATCTTGCCCATGAGATGATTTTGTGAAATACAAATATTACACTTACAAAATTAACAGTCAAAGGGGTCAAAATACTTTTAGTTCGGGGGGACACATATAGAACAATTCAATCTGAAGTGGGTCGGACAAGTAAAATACTATTATAATAGCCTATAAATAATCAAAGAGCAAAATATTGTCTTTGTTTTAGTGTAAAAAAAAAAAAGTAAATGTCCATTCACAAAAAACGTCAATAATCCATACAATGTAAACATTTTCTCAATGTAATTTAACTTTTTTTCACCATTATTATTTGACCGGTCTGGCTCCATTTAGATGACATTGAACTGTATGTGGCCACTGACCTGAAATAGGTTTGACATAACTGATATAATGACTGCACCTGGTGATGTAGGAATGAAAGAGAAATGTGTCTGAAAGCAAAAACAGGCCTATTCCAATTTTATGGGCAACTCTGTGTGTAAGTGCAGGCAGAAAAAAATAACTAGGCCTACCAATAGAGCAGTAGTCTTTACACTCTAGTTACAATGTCATTCTTATGCAGATTTATCATGTATACTACTTCCAAATACACAACGACTCCTGATTTTTAAGTGTATTTAAACCATGTTGGGGGGGTTTTAAGACTCCTACATCACTACAGTATGCAAGTTTGCTCCTCAAATGCCTCTTTCTGGTTTATTATTAAACTTCTAGTGATGTTACAGTATTTCTATTCTCCATTCTTCAGTCAAATGAAGAAGTATCCGTTTCCAGTTCTGCTTCTACCACTTTGTCCTTCCTCGCTGTCGCTGAGTTCACAGAAACGTGAGAAGCTCCCGCATTGGCCCTGCTCTCAATGAGGATGTCATGGCTACCAAGCAACATGTTAAAAGCCATTATCCAGCTCATTAAAACCCTCACTAAGTACATTGTAAGAGACATAGTAAGACCTGAACCGACTACATGTTGAGGAAAAAAGGCTCTGTTACCTTAAAGCAGCAGGAGTTGACGCTCAGCATGAAGCGGCAGCTTTTAGACACATGATAACAAATCCAGCAAATGGATGGACTTTCCCAGGGCCGAAATATCCTCTGACTAAGTTATGGACAATTAAGTGGAAACGGATAATCGCCGGTGAAGTGTTTTATTATGAATTATTTTCTCCTTCCATCCAGCCCCAGGTCAGAAACAGAAGGAATGACTGCACTTTCTTACAGTTGTTAGTGTTTCCCAGGACAACTTACTTAGTGGGCGGAGTCTGCACGAGGGCTATTATAAGCTCCATTTACACGCGGGTTCACTTTACGTACCACCGGAAGTTAATTTAACGCTTCCAAATACAACTCTACACTTTTACCGGTTACGGTTTTACGACGCTATTAAAGTTTTAAGTGTTCAAGGTAGGAATAAAGTTATTTCGTTTTGGTTTGTACAATCAAGTCGGCTATGTTATACTAACTTCCGGTGGCTGTATTTCAAAATAAAATAACTAAAGTCGATTTCTGATGCAGGGCGTGGTAACACGCGACCTGCGGGCCAGAACTGGCACCTAACAGGTTTAATTTAGCCTGTGGGATGGATTTATGAAATGCAAAAAAATTACACTGAAAAAATTAAAAGGGACATATTTTGTTAAGCCCTCTTTTATTAGTGTTTGATAGATTTATTTGTGTATTTCCATACACCATCCATACCCACATCCATACACCAGTGTGTGTTACACTGGTGTATGACCACCACCAAACATTCATACACATCCAGAGGGGCCATAGGCGTGAATTGGCAGCCACGCTTCTGTCAGTCTGCCCCAGGACAACTGTGGCTACAAATGTAGTTGACCACTACCAGAGCGAGAATGTGAGAGTGAATGAATAATGGATCAATAATGTAAAGTAGAGATGAGATATAACGATTCTTTCCTGCCAGTTCGTTCACGTCGGTCAGTTCAGCAAAGTGATTCGTTCGTTCAGTTCGTTCAC
>JAPTYR010000018.1:15576874-15590379 GCA_029814505.1 Siphamia roseigaster | reverse complement strand
TACCAGGCTTTCCTTTTGTACCACCAACCAATGGGAGGAGAAAGTGCACAGTGCAGTGCCTGTAATAGATCCATATAATGAGAGTGAGGAGATCTCAACTTGACCATCTGACAGCTGTGATACTTGCTCAATTTACTGTACCTCAGTTTATCATTTCTTTCATTTGTTTGTCTGTTGTTTGTATTAGATGTTTCATGCTGTTGTGGACTGCTGGTCAGTCTGTCCAAAGCCAAACAGTGTTTCTGGAAGTCTTTCATCTGTGATGGTTTGAGTGGACCTTCTGATAGTGTTTCTGAACACCAGCACACATACCATTAGATATTTATTGGCTTTTTTGTTACTTTTTTTTGGTAAAATAAATAAATAAATAATAATAATAAAGAAATAAAGAAAAATGCATTGGTGTTAAATACAGTTAATGGTCAGTTTGGTCTAAAAAAAATATACTACCTAATGGCTTGACTTCAATTATCACTGTAATAGGAGACCATTTGACTTCTAAACCTCCAGACGAGTTTGGATCCTAGGGATGAAAATATTTTTTTTGTTTACATTCCTACGTGCATAGTATGGCATCAGTGTCAAGTATTTAGTCTGGTTAAAATAAATTATTTCCATCATTCGATGCAGATGATAGCCGATGATCAAATGTGACGTGAAAGTACCAACTTTACAAGAATGCAGAAAGCAGTGACCACATTGTTATAGCGCAGTACCTGTGTTTGTGACACTATCTCCAACTCTTTGAGCCATGCCTCTGTGGGAAAATGATAGACTTCAAGCCAAACAACACCACTACCTGATGGGAATAAAATTAATGTGATTCGACAGCACCTTCACATTTGCATAGTAATATAAAGGCTAGATTTGAAAGAAGTGTTTAAGACCTACAACTGAATGTTGCAGCTCCATACTCTCCTCCTTTAGACAGTTGAAATGACATGCAAATGCTTCTTTTGTTGATATCTTCCTAATATATAAAATATTACAGCTGTAAATATTTCCCCTATTGCTTCTTTCACAAATAACATACAATAAAATCCAATGATGTTGGGTAATGTAACATACCATAATATTAATGACATGGAGAAGGTGAATTCCTTCAGAGTGATATGCTAAGACTCTTGCTACACCTGCAACACAAGACAATAGAAGCAGTGAGTCTATATTAAAATGAGCACAAATTCTATGATTAACCAAAGCATATTTCATACGTACTTTGTATATTAATTAATGCAAAAATTATCATGCATTCCTGTTACTCACCATGAGCGAATGATCACACCCCTGTAGCGTTACATGATCATTTCATCATCACTCATCGAGTGTTAATTCAAAGGTACATGATACATTAATTATAGATTAAATGCAAAAGTTGGAGTAACCATCTCTGCTGAAACATAAAATCACTAAACTCTGACAGAATTTAATGATGTTATATCGGTGAGTACCAAAAGATGGATGGGCTTGAAATAGTATAAATAGTAAAGGGACAAGATTTTGAGACATATCTGAAGGTGCCCAAACTTATGTTGTGTAATTTTGGATTTTAAACTCGCTTTTTTTCTTTCTTCATGGCCAAGGCACTGGAGAGATTCCTGATTTTAATGTTGTCCTAGCCTTACAGAATACAACAAACATCATTGTCAAATAATTAATTACTTGATTTTGTCAAACTTAATCATTGTATTCGTCTAATGCCAGCATATGATTCAGAGAATGGGAGTCTGTCAAGTAATTTCTGATTCATCATTAGCTTTTTCCAGCTCAAAAATATTCTTACTGTAAAGGCCTTTCATCATAATCTGTTGACCTCTAATGGACAGCATACACAAAGAACTCAAAATGTACATGCAAAGTCCTGGCACAGTTCTTGGCCTCAAAATATGAGTGTGAACACTGAAAGTGAATTCAAGTCATACTATAAATTAAAAAACAACTTACAGTCTACAACTTTGGTTTAGAGTCAAAGATCTGTGCTAAAATGTATTCCAAACCTCAGCCAATGCTAAAGTAAGGCTTCGGTAATCTGAGATTCAAAACAAACAAACAAACAAAAAAAACACTTTGGCCCCCATTGAAAAAATATAAAAAATTGGCACATGAGTTCATGTACGAAATATTACTGAAATAAGAATCCTCAACTGGTGATCAAGTAGATGTGGAAAAATCATACAAAGCCAGAGTTTATCAGCTGATTGTTATGGTGAGCAGTAGGAGTTTCATCTTGTATCAAAGTAATATAAGCGATGCATTAAATAAGCATATGATTTTAACCATTGCTATAAAATGTTATCAATAAAGTGATTTGTTTTAACAGCAACAAACTAGGACAGTAATTTATGACATGGAAACTAAAAAGAAGAAAGGTTATTCAGGTGTAAACTGCCTACCCATATCATCAACAGTGCCAAGTAGATAGGTCATCTCATTCATTGTTGCCATTTGAATAGATAACATTTCCAGTCTCTCCTGCAGCCACTCTCCAACACAGGTCAGAGAAACCGCAGACCAGACAGACAAGCCTTTAGAGTGACCCAGACTCAGGTAAGCACCATCTTCTGAGCATGCCATGCAGTTAGTGCTCTCTGGAAGCTGGGCGGTGAAAAAAAGACATTAATTGGTTGAGAATTTGATTATTAACCCATAAAGACCCAAACACACACCATTGGCCAAAAGCATCTACTGATATTATATGTTTAATACCTGCTAATACACTAATCGTATCAATACATGTAAATAATTGCTGTAAAATTCAGTTTGTCAACTTTTCATGGTCATCAGATATGACCCATTTGGATGCTCAGAAGCTCCGTAGTTACCATGGAAACACTGTCATCTTCTACAACATTGATTCACCAGTAAAACACACACTGGGTTTATATTCAGTTACTGATATATTTGGATTTTTTAAAAAAGTCACTTTTTTCCATTTCCCCCCTGTTTTAATATAATAATCCTCAAATTTGATCTGAACTTGAATGAACATCTAGGCTACATGATCAGTAAATTAAGTACAGGAAAATATATGATTCTCACTAAATAAAAAAACTAAATATTGAGGATAATATTGTAATAAATGGCAATAAACAACTTAAGAAAGGTTAAATAGAGATGAAAATCTATTTGGGAACTGACACAAAAGCAGCACTGGGTCTTTATGGGTTAATACAATATAATCTGCAGATTTGTGTAAGATGATCAAATCAGTTTCTCATTTATTACAGACAAATACGAATAAACAGTTATTTAAATCTAATGTCTACCTTTGTCACATCAGACAGTTCATATGTTGTTGTTTCCTTTATGGGGTTTTCTGCATCACAACCTGCTGAGGGACATTTTCTGCTGGACATGAGCATCCTACGACCAAAACACAAGACAACAGATAGACTTACTCCACCTCAGTAAATATTTCTACAGTTTTTCCAATAGTACAGTTCAGAAAAAGCTATTAAATGACCTGGCTGAGTCTCTGTGGTTGGATTTTAAGTTCACTGTACCGTCCTGAAGCAGACAGATGGTTGGTTTGAGACCGTTTTACCTACTTATGCAGTCCAGCTAGTTAGCTAACTGCTAACAAACACTTTGTAGCTAAGAAAAAATAAATAATAAAAAAGGCCTCCTAAGTTAAAGCGTTCACCTTGAGGTATACCGTAGTTAGTTGACAAGTGACAGAATGCCACGTAGGGATATTTGTGACGCTTAGCCAAGGCTCTTACCTTAATTTTTAATGTTGACTTTAGTTACACAGTGCCTTAGCTAGGTTAGCTTCACTGTTTGCCGTACGGGTTGTCATGGTAACGGTACATCCCTGCCTGTGTCATTCAGGAGATGGAGGACTGGTCCTAGACAAGCGGTAAAAGTTACTAAAGTAGTCATTATCTGAAAGTAGACAGGATTGGACCTTAAGCTGACTGATAGTCCTGTCAGACTGCATTTGGTGACAGAGTGTTGAGTTATTAAACCCTTATGGACTGCACATGCGCACTTTACACGCTCTTCATTCATTTTTGGATAATTTTGGCTGTGTTCATGATTCATGGGAAACTTGTGCATGTTCATTTTCTCTTGTTATTTCCAACTCAGCTGCGTTCGTAAGTCTAAACACAGTAGGTACAAAGAAGTATTACACTCATACCGTTTAGTGACCTGGACATCCAGCATCGACCAAAGTCATCTGATTCAAACTGTTTAATGTTGATCCAGTGACCCATGTCAATAATTGGTGTCAAATGTAGTTTGTCATCTTTTCATGGTCACCAGATATTGATCCATTTGGATGTTAAGAGGCTCCATAGTTACCATGGAAACATCTACTACAACATTGGTTCAACAGTAAAACCCATGGAGTTGGATCAATGACAGTGGATGGAGGCATTTGTTTTTATGTTCAGTTAATTATACATTTTATTTTTTCAAAAGTTTACTCTTTTTTTTTTACATAAACCTTAAATGTTATATCAGAATGATGATTAAACTACATGATCTGTAAATGTATATGTATATTAGATAGTTATCTGATTTTCACTGAAAAAGTGCAAAGTACAGAGGATAATATTATAATGGGGTGATAAATCACTTAAGGTTAAATACAAAGTGACACAAAAGTAGCACTGGGTCTTCATGGGTTAAAATGTACCATTGAAACCCATTGCAATCTACATATAAATGAAGAGAACACTTTTGTGCTCAGACGAATGAGGGTGAGTATCTGACACAGCACAGAAATTATGCATAAAACTCAACGATGCTGCTAAATTTAACAGGCCTACCCCAATAGAAAAAATATGCTATGCATCCAATACATTGAAAATATCATTTTTAAAAACCTGAATTTATGGTGGAATCATCCCAAAAAACATGGCATTTAAATGGTCAAAAATATTACCAATTAATATTTGATCAATGATTAGCTCAGATGTCTGTGAAAACACAGTGAGAGTAGAATATAATACAGAGTACAGACATGTTTAGAGTTTGCTTTTAAAAAACACACTTTTTGTATTTGGAGTGTTACTAATATAAGAACTATCCCTAAAGGTTAAATAAAATGTATTGAATGGTTATATTTCTGTCCTGTGTTTTTCTTACACTCCATTAAGTCTAAAACACACCGTGCACAAACCATTGTTTTATATTGTTCAACACCAAATGTGCCACTGAAACTCATTCAAACTCCAATTATTATTTTATTTATTTAGTTTTTATTAATTATTATTATTATATTTATTTATTTATTTTTAAATATCACTTAAATTAATGCATAATAGATAGTTTTATTATGTTTAGGTGTCTGGGCATTTTTCACCATAATGTGACATAATGGATGAAACAAAACAAAACAAAACATGGTGTGTCCGCTAGACGACTGATCTCTTCTTCCCTTCAACTTTAACTTTGAGAAGTATGTGCTGGTTAATTAAATACTAAAAATGACTTTGTAATATATTTCAAATAATTCCTTTTTCCCCCCTTTTGAAAATGTGGTGTCATGATAAAAAAATGGCATTTTAAGAGTTGACATACATACATGTATCAATTACTAATTAATAAACAATTAGGTCAGATGTAGGTGAAAAAATAGGTCAATGAAAGCAGATTATTTATGTGTAATTTTTTTTATAGCTTAATTTTTAAGCGCATGTTTTTGTACTTTGTGGTACAAGTGTAACCGTGTAACTAACACTAGAACTGGCCCAGTGGGGTGATTTAGTTTTGTCTTGGTTTTCAATGACTTCCTTGTTCTGATGGAAAAGTGAATTTCTCCTTGCAAATCAATAATTTATCTACATCATTACTAGTTAATCTACTCTTTATAGCTGTACATTTGTGTTTTCGGTGTTAAATTACACACTTCTGGACAGTAGATGAAAGCATTAAAAAAACTACACCACAAAAAAATGACTGTAGAATTAACAGCAAAAAGTTGGAAAATTGCAACATAAAAAACAAAATGAAAACACAATGCAAAGTTGTTTATTTGTTAACGATTAAATTGAATGTCGCTGTAGTTTTTACAGGAAGAGTATGTTAACAAAACCAGATTTATTTGTAGAAATTAAGTATTTCTATTGTTTGGTGAAAGTAAAACTGTAAATTGAAAAGCAATGTGGTGCCATTTAAATTGAGACCACGATGTTGAAATAAAAGCCTATTTCCTTTTTTTTTTTTTTTTTTATAAATAAAAAAGTAATAAAGAAGTAAATATTTAACAATTTAAGATTTTAAAAGCACAAACTAACAGGTGGCTGTGTTTCAGTTGGTAGAGCAGGTTGTCCAATGACCAAAGGGTTGGCAGTTCAAATCCTAGCTCAGACTGTTGTCATGTCCTTCCAATACTGTAAAAAACCATGAATGTCTCCCAGTTTAGTCCTGGTGGATTTAGAAAACACTGTGGGCACCTGAAAGTCTGTGTAACGGATGTTTACTGTTTACATTCAATGTTAAATCTACATGTTTCTCCACATCTATGTTTGATGTGAGTTTTTTTTTTTTTTTAACATGATTGTTCTGGTAACCACCGCAGCCAGTTTTTATTTTTTTTCTTCATAAAAACAACTGGATTTTTTCTCAGTGTAAACTTATACCATCATAAACAACAGTTAGGGCTATATCTCCGAACACCTCCTATCCTTTATGATGTCATGACATGAGGCATCCCCAGGTCATGACCTTACATTTGCACTTGATTTGAATTCAATCAGATAAATAGTTCCAGAAATATGAACAGAAGAGTGTTTTGTGGTTTTAAACTTCTTGTGGACAATCTCGAAAAGATAAATCACCCAAAATCAAATCAGTTCTTCTGCTCCGTGATATTCATTGATATGGAAAACATGGAATTTCTAATATCTTTCAAGTTATCATGTTAACATGAAGGATATCCACCAGTGGCAGTGGTTGGACCAAAAACATAATATCCCCAGAACTCTGTTTGGGTAATATAATTAGGGCAATAAAGAACAAAAAAACAAAAAGGAAGTGAATAAACAAAACTTCATCTGCATAGTGTTTAACCCTTTAACTCCTGAGACCTTAGCAGTTTCACAGTCAACCAAAAAAAGAATAAAATAAGCAACAAAATGAACAAAAACAACAAAGATGATCAATAAAAATGAACAAAACTGAAAAGAAACCAAGAAAATAATAAGTAACATGAAAAGAGTAAGACAAAATTGAAGAAAAATAGTAAAATAATATATTGAAAAATAGACCAAGTAACCAAACAAAATGCACAAAAGCAAATAAATATTTACAAAGTAGCAAATAATATGAAAAAATTGCCCAAACATTAACTAAAATGAAGTAAAAAAACCAAAAACAAAGCGAATATTATCATTTAGTTCCAGTAGTTTTAGTTTCATCTTTTTCATTTTTTAAATCAGTTTCTTTTTGGCACCTGTTTATCTCCATACATCAGTTCCATCCACAAAACTCAGTAAAAACATAAAAAAAAAAAGTTGAATTTTTCCTGAATATTTAAACTAAATTATTCATTCAGAACGTGTCAGCGCTGATGCATCAGGGGTTAAATGGTTAAATAACAAGGTTCCTAAATCAATCTCAAGGTAACAGTGTGCTTCTCTTTTCTTTTTAAAATCATTTTATTCTTTGCACAATGGTACAGAGAAATGATACATTTGGAAAATGCAGTTCATAATGCATACTGTCTCACTCCTTTGAGGCTGAAGATGAGGCTGTCCCTTCAGCTGTGTTGAACATAAAAACACCAGCTGTGCAGTAGCTACAAGCCAAAAACAGAGCAAAAAAAAAAAATACAAAAAGGTGAAAGGTTTGATTGTGGCTTATTAAGACTTGCACAGATAAATAAAATCAATTTGGTGATTTCGCAATATATATTCTCTCCTTTAAACCAGTGATTCTTTCATCATACTGAACAACAAAGTGGCTTATTAAACTGAAAACCCATCAGTAAATTATGGTTTTCAATCTACAATTTGACACCATTATCCTTTAAAACGAACTTTTTATGTGTAACACTTACAACCTAGTGTTGTTTTTTAACAGTGTATTTTTTATTTTTTGATACACTTAGAGAAACCACTCATGGCTGTCCTCAAATCAAACTGCTACATGTGCTAAGAACAGAGTACAGATTTTACTGGTAATATCAGCAGCTGTATAAACCACAACGGTACTCCAAATGAGAAATGAATGAATATACTTCACTCACAGATAAGAAAACTGAGTACCAGAAAGTGAAAGAGTGTAACTGACGGTTAAGCTGGCGTCAGTCGGTCGAACTTTGCATTAAATGTAACAGCGAACAGTAATAAGGCAGATAACAGATGTGCGTGGAAAATGACTCCTTGTTGATATTGGCAGTTGGAGGTTTTGTTTTTTCCTTTATAAAAAGTATCATCTTAAGGCTTCCAAGTCATTCACTGTGTAATAACATTCAGGACAAAAGTTGCAACAATGGTGAGATAATGTAATCTGACAGGAAATCATACTCGCCTGGTGTCCTCTTTTACTGTAGGATGGGTTTAGTGCAAAAGAAAAAAAAAAACAACACCTGGAAAATAGAGATACACAACCATAGAGACTAATGTGTAAAAATACACAAGTACCACAACTCATTATAACAACTATACACATTTTTCACCAGTATGGCTCCTTATTTTTCTGAAATTATTCACTGTTCCCTGTAAAATCCCCAAAAGCTGTCTTCTATTTTAGAGTCAAACCATCATCAGAAAACGCTTCTGTGACCCGACACTTGTTTTTCCCCTTTACGGTGAATCAATAAAAAAAATTGCAGACTTATGTTGGGGTAAAGTGGCCATTAACCTTCTGCTTGAGGTCTTTGTTGACCATTCTGACAGTAATATTCAGAAAAGAATCAAGTGTTTCCTCACAAGTGTGTCAAGTTAGAGACGGAGAGAGAGAAAAAAAACCAAAACAAATAAACAAGGACAGCAATTCTTTACGCTCAGCCAACCATTCATCTACCCACTTGGCTCCCTCAGTGGCTTACATACAAACACTTCAATCTAATGCGGCCTGACATTTCAAGCAGAGGAGATCAAAGACACAGACAGGAGGAAGGTCGCTAAAATAAATACATCAGTAGTTCTAAGCAAGAAACAGAGACACAACTTTCCATCATGTTAAAAATACTTGAAACAAGCCTTGGCGCCAGGACAAGGAGGACAAATTAACAATGTCTGACATGGTTTTGTGGAGGAAAAATGACTCTTCATACCAAATTAGCCACCGTTGCTCGGCTTCATGGTCCCTTTGCCTGTCATTAAATGAAAAGAGGCTAATAAATACTTTACAAAGTGCATTTGGGAAATATTCCTCATCATACTGCAGTGATTTCTACATGAAACCTGCAGCTCTTAACATATACAACCAGTTAAATCATTTCCAGTTGTTAGACTTTTTACTTCAGCTGCTTTCATTATGGCTGCCCATTTAATTAGATAAGAGAGTGAGACTTTTTGACAGGAAGTGGGATGCTGCCACATCATTTTCAATGCAAAATTGATGGAACATTACCCTTAAAATCCAGGAAGTGTTTCCAGTCTTCTGAAACCATTTACTGTCCCAAATCCATACTGCATGCTCTTTCTAATTAGGGTTTGAATGCACTTGTTAAATGAAAAAAAAAGGATTATTATAGCAATATGTAGTGAGATGTAGTGTATGGTATATGTCAAGGACACAGCAGTAGTTTTGGTTCATGATAAATAATCTCATCCCATTCACATAATAAGACATGAAGGCTGCAGGGGGAAAATAAAACAACTTAATATTGTTTTTATGTGCTTCTATCATGTATCATCAATAAAGTAACTCTAATATGGAATAATATTTGATGCTGCATATTAGGACCCTTACATTAAATAAACGAAAAGAATACATTGCCTTGAAAGTACTTTGAAAGAGTCCCAAAAAAAAGAAAAAAAAGGGAAAGTGAAGTCATATTTGCTACCTTTGACGTCAACATACACCGACACTGGCTGTAACAAAACTGATCTGTCAGTCACAGTTTCACGTTGTGCACAGATTCCAAGATCAAGTCATAGTTCATATCTTATTAGTGTCAGGATGTATGCAAAACTTTTTGCTCCCACTTTGTAAATTTCACATAAACGTGACATTGTTAAATGATAAAGTGAAAGTCTAAAACAAACAGACTCACAAATACCACAGAGAAATCTGCGTTTGACTTATAATCACAGACGACTGTGGCTTCGTCCATCGTCCTGGTCAATGCAGTTAGTCTGAAAGTTTCATTCATCCAAGACTTTTCTCATCAGTCTCATGGAAAAACGCTCAGACACCTGAGCTGCTTCAAGGCCAAAATGCCAACACTATGAAGACGTCTGAGAAACATCATAGTCTACGATGAGCTGCTTGATATAGGACAGTTTCTCATGGAGATATTCACACCGTTTCTTCTCTTCCCGGTAGCCTGGGAACTTCTGTGGAGAGAAAAGGCCTTTATTTGAAAAGGTGTTCACAGTAGAGTTTACAAAAGTAGCAAAACTAACAGAAAATCCCAAATGATGTGGAATATCTAACCCTATAACAGTGACTGGGTCGCTCATGATCAGTAAATTAAATGTAGGAAAATAGCTGATTTTCACTGAAAAAATTAAAAAAAATAAAAAATATAGAGGATTCAGATGATACATGGTGTTGAATCACGTAAAATGTTATATATGGATAAAAATTCATTTGGGAACTTTTGACAAAGTCCCCCTGTGTCTTAAAGGGTTAAAATGATAAGGTAGAGACAGATGTGGAAACAAATTTACAGTCCAGTAAATGTGAATCATATGAACAAGCTTCTACCATTTTTAATCTCTTCTGTTGACTAAGTCTATAAAACCTATGCTGATAAACTGATGTTATTATTTAAAGCCTAACACTATATTCCTGTACATGTACAGTAACTATGACTTAATATCAGTGTGACTCACCTTTCGATACTTGTTGTACTTTTCAAGTATTTGGTCTTCCATTATCTAAATTATACAAAACAAAAATCATTCATTTGCTGCATGAAACAGCTTTTATAAGCACTCAGGTCTACACTATATAACAGGTTGTAGTTTTTACATGCAGTTTATTAATGTTTAATATAAATAAAAGCAGTAAAATGTGTGTTTACATGTCTGCTGGACTGATCTACCTTATATTCTTTAGTGCCAGGGGAAAGGTTTTTAATCTTGGATCCGAGCTGAACAAACATGTGAGTGATGGTGGCGATCCTGGAGTGGAGGTCCTTGTACTCATCATACTCTGCACAGAAATCCTCCTGGTACCTCTGTCGCTGCTCCAAATTCATTATGGCACCGTACATGCTACCGGGAAACAGAATTATTTTTTATTATTATTTTTTAGAATTAATGCCTTTGACACTTTGTTTTTGGTTTGATCAATCACACTGATCATACTCATAAAACTGAATAGACTAATATCCTAATGCAAACATCATGCTGTAGATAGATTTCCTTTTTTCCATACACATGATCCTTCTATTTTCAACCACCGGTAATTTATTTTCTGTAGTACCCCATTTTGACACAAGATGGCAACATGAGGCTATGCTGTTGTGCTGCTTCTTTACTGATGTTACTCCAGTTTATACCACTGGACAAAATTATTACATTTTAGGAGGCCCATCAGGAACTTAATAGAAATAAATAAATAAAGATAGAAAGAAAGAAAGAAACTTCTGTCTTGTTTTTTTTTTTTAAATTTAAAACAATGTCATTCTTTTGATTTAAAGATGCAACTCTTGTGCTTCGAGTAGAAATAAAAAAATAATAATAAAAAAAAAGCTAAACAGTAACAACAAGACAGTCACTCTATTCCCAGTACGTATGATTAGTCTATTCATGCCAAATATGAAAAGGCAAGAATCACTATGATGATACATTGCAAACGGCACAACAAAATATAGTAAAATAGTGTTTACACTCACACCACATAATCTGGCTTCTCCTCAGAGGCCACAGCTTTTGTGTTGTCAGGATCTGAAAGAAAAGATAAAGAAAATGACATTAGCATGAATCAATACAGTCATCTAAATGACACTAAGTCATTGTTTGAATGTTGAGCAACGTGTTTTTGTTTTGCTAAAAGCCACAGTGTGACTGTGTGTGTCTGGCCGGCTGTCTGTGCAGACGAGCTAAGAGCTTGTGGGTATCAGGAGACATCTCAGCTCAGAGACCCAAAGCGCTGCTTGAGCTGTTGTTGAGTCAATCAGCCACATAACACATCGAGGACTCAAGAGAGTGAGCTTAAAGGAGCGAAGACAGACACGGCTTATGAGATAATACAATACAAATGCACCAGTGGGCAGCGGAGCAAACAGCTGCTCAGAGTCTTAACACAGAATAACATCTGGTCATCAGTGCAAAGCATGTGGTTAACTTGTTATTTTGCAGGCATGTGCAGAGGAGAAACACAGAAACAGAAACACTTCAGACATGTAATAACAAAAGAGTGTCTTGGAGGTGTGACTGCTGCCATAAAATGGATAAAAATAGTTATAGAAGAAATACTGTCACCTTCAAACTTGTTCATGATACTGTATTACAATTAATACGGCACTAAAATTAATAGAATTTACCAGACTTTTGTTTTTTATTTAAAATTATTACCACCCTAGCAAGTGCTCTCTTTGTTAATGTTGTTATTTCTATCATGATACAGCCATTGTAATTTTGATTGACTTCATGGTTTAATACTTAACATCATTACATTTGATTATTTCTTCTTCCATTTGGAACTTGCATATAAAACAATCACACAATTCTATTTCACAGTTGCTTATTTGTGGTGCATTCAAATGACCGATAAAAATCCTGTCATAAACAGTTATTTGTGACAAAGATAAACATGTTATATAGCACAATAGTCAGGCAATGATCAAAATGAAAGCCAACACTTTGCCTAACATCTGATTATAAAAACAGCCTTACTGTCGAGTTTGTCTGTGTTTTTCTTGAGATCAGGACTCCTCTCCATCCAGTCGCTGCCCTGGTTGTCTTTCAACCTCTCCCGTTCCTTGTCTTTGTGCTTTTTAGATTTCTTCTTTTTATGCTGACTGTTGGCAAGCGACTGGTGAGTGCAGTCAGAGTCACTCTGTGATATCTGGTGGACTTTGGGTTCTTTATCCTCAGGTGTGACAGAGGAGCTTGACAACTTAGGCATATGTGGAAATCCATTCGGGGCTCCTGGTAACCCATTTTGGGCTCCAGTATGGTTACATGTCCTTTGAAACTCAGTCTTCGTGTGAAAACTAGGGATGAGAGTAGGGGTTGCATTGTCTTGCCTTATTTTATTGTTCATAGGTCCGTGTGCATTAGGTCTCTGTAGCACCTTCTGATCCACAACTTTTTGTCGCTTAATGTCTAGTTTCTCCAGTGAGTCAAAAGGCACGGGGCGTTTCTGATAAATAGAAGGAAAAAAAAAATTAAATAATGAAATAAATACAACCCAATAAAAAATAAATAGAC
>JAPTYR010000018.1:15518780-15536244 GCA_029814505.1 Siphamia roseigaster | reverse complement strand
TGAGACCTACCAGATCGGTAGGTACCTCAGTTGAGAGACCAGGTTGTAATTTTGCAAAGTTCGTGCAATTTTCAAGAGGGTGGACATATTTGGTTCTGTTTGAGGAACCGGTCTTGGTTTTCACGTTCCCCTATCGGGTTCTCCTAGTGTCATTGAATCATTGAACACGTATTCTGTATGTAATCGTAAAGCAGGATGAGGACATACATAAATAGAAACCAGTGCAAAGATGTTCTAATGCATCTCATCAAGCTACTTTATTCTTTTTCATTTGTTTCCTCCTGTTGGTATAACTGTCCTCAAACCAGTGTCATTTACAGCTATGATATATAGCGATGGCCAAAATACAAAACCTCCTATCTGCACATTTTTTGATTGGTGGTTTTCACTTTGGATGATGGGAACATGCCTATGATATTCAAAATATCATAATATTGTCCCAAAACAGTGTGTCATTTATTGGATACCCATGACAAATGGCATTCTACAAGAAAACAAAAAGGTTTTTCTTAATTTTCTCAATTAAGTACATTTTTCAGGAGGTTTTGTGTGCTGGCCATCGATAGAGCATTCCATACTGTAACTAAATTTACCAGGCAGCCAAAAACACTAAAACATTACATGTGGCAAGTGGTTCATAAAACGGTCTCTTCAGCAGTATTTCTTTGTTTACAACCAAGTTTTGCTGAATCTGGTTTTGGATTTGCTCTGTACAATTCATGTGACGAAGAAATATTTGTGTAAGCTTAATATGAGGAATGTCTGCATAATACAGATTGTTAACTATATATTAATATGTACTGAACATAGGCTTATAGCAGCTGAGCCATGGGAGCTTGTCCAAAGCTAAAGAAACAGATTGCATTTAATTCAGCCCTTCATAATATTTGTCTTCACATGTCCTCTCAGGGAAAAGGCACTGTGGATATTTGTTACACTTTGGATCAGCAGTAATGGGCTTTACTGTACAGAATCAGCCTGCTGCTCTAACTCTCCTCGGTTGTGGACTCAGGAGACCTGTCTTCAGATGGGTAAGGACTTCCCATGTGACCTGCCACTCAGCTAATTGAGGCCTGGTAAAGCCATGTTGCCATGGTGGAGACTCCCACATCTGGGATGCTACTTTTAGTGTTCCTCTTTTGGGAACATTGGTAAGTTTCTTCTGGACATTTATATTTATATATTGTACATAGAAAAACAGATGACGTTTTCCAGTAAAGGTGTGAAAATCATTTAGCAATATGTTTCTTAAGACATAATAGACACAGCTATGGATTTACACACTTTACATCACCACATAAACATGATCCACAAATATATTTATTAATATAATATTAATATCAATATAATTATATATTATATTTATTCATTTTTAATAGTTTTAAACGTGTATAAGTAGTTTAAATCCTTTTTGTTGGGGTATTTTTTTTGTTGAGTTTTGATTTACTTTTTAAGTTTTAGAAGTACTGAACTGTGTAAAGCCATTTTATTTTCATGGATCATCAACACTGAATGAAACAAAGTGCAGTTGACCTTTTGCCTATTATAGTTTAGATCAGTGGTCCCATCTTTTTTTGACTCATGACCCAATTTTAATGTCACAAATGTCTGGTAACCCCAGACATTCAAAGTAAAGACCTTTTTTTGTTTGTTGCTAAAATGAATTTGGTTTTGACCATGCAATAGTTTGCTAAACTATGTTGCAAATAAAGGTTAATTTTAGATGATATTTAGTCTGTGTAATGTATATTATTATGAACAGAGGCAGAAAAAAACAGGTGTAGATTACTGCACAAAGTGAGAATTTTATTTTCCTTGATCAGGATATGTATAGTTAGTAAACCCTATATTTACAAGACTGACAATTAATACTGAACAAACAATAACAAACTATGAATTATGAAAGAGCTGCAAGACCTGAAGCCGACCACAATGAACATTTGACAGATAAACAGTACCACACTGCTTCAGTTTCAGACTCAGTTTCTTATGTCTTTTATGGATTGTAATTGTCCTTCTCAAGTCAACATAAATTTTGTATTAGTCCTTTTTTTTTTATTATTATTATTATTATTTTTTAAATCAAATTTCAGGTGAAACCAAGGGGTAATAACCCTCAAGCTGAGAAGATGGCCCCAGCAGATACCAGGAACAACAGACTTCTGTCCAAAAGAGTCCAGTCCAAAGAACAGCTAAGATCCTAAGAAGAGAGGCATCATTCAGGTGGGCGAGAAAACGATTTAAAGTGTGTGTGAACATTTTATGTATTGATTGCGATGATATGGATTGGCATATTTTGTCAGTCCCATATACTCTGCAAAATGCTCTAAAAACTGTAAACAACTGTTCCTAGAGGTCCAAGTTCAGTGGCGTTTTGCACATCTCATGCATAGAGACAGCTTTAAGTGCGTCGGCACAGTGTGGTCTGTAAATTTCACAGATATGGAATCATTTTCTGTACTTAACATGCAGAGCAGTGTGCCATCAGTCAGATTGTCTGCTGATGGAAACGACCATGAGTCAGACAGGAAACAGTCCAACCAAAGCACGAGGATGATGACAAAGAGGGTGTGGAATAAATCAAAAGACCAGATAATCCATATTCTAAAGTTCAAAGTGTATTATAGCAGAGAGAGGATGTATATGTATATGTCAACATTTATGGATTTGTATTTACTAAAGCTTCAGGGTCATTATCCTTTTCCTAAATATGATGTCTACCCAGTGTCGTCAACAGCAGATAGTATAATCGAGTTCACCATCTGCAGTTATCTGGTCATCCCTATATCCTGGACGTCATGCATTAACTGAGAAATAGCCGTTACCTTGGCAACCAGCAAAAATGCATCATCTGGACAATGTCATGATTTCATTTCATTATCATAATGAGCTCAGCTTTGACGTAAGCTTATTTTACTCATCATACTGACACCGTGGGCTATAAAAATCCTTCAGCAAAAATAAAACAGCATCATGTGTTCATATGTGCACTTTGCTGTTTTTTTTTCAAGCCAAGTGCTTAAATTTTTAACACAAAATGGGGGAAAAAAAGCCCAACTTTTGTACAAATAAGTAACTTTTTAACCACTGCCTGTTGCATACACAGTGGGTTTGGATATGCTTTAATTTCGTGTTGTTAAACGCAGGTTGCACTGGACAAACACCAGAGTATGTCTGGTATAAATGTCTGTCTGTGTGTCTGGTATAAATTTAGAAAAATAAAGCCATCATTTTCTTCTCGGATGACCACTATTGTTTCTTGCCAAGCGAAAGAACATTTAATTAAACTGTATCAAGAGGGAGATTTTCACATATGCTGGAGCTGCACACTATGTCTTAACTGTGTAAAATCTGTAATTACGTGAGGAAAGCTGGTTTTCAGATCTGCACATCAGACAGACTTTATTATTTTTTCCAATAATCTCTGATGAAGATACTGCATCAAAAACAGAAATGACTCCCAGTGGAAAAAAAAAAAGGGCAAGTCACCACCAAATGTCAACCTTTACTTAAATGTTGTTGTAGCTTGTGTTTCAGCTTAGATAATAATTCTGCCAATAAGTCTAGATTTTTTCCTTTGTGTTTTCAGAAAGTGGGTTCAGTTTCTTCCTGTCAGTGAAACCCAAACCACCTAAATCTCCACCCCGGCTGGATTGTGCTTATATGGCACCGGGTCAACTGGTGCAACATATGCAGTTCAAGAGAAACTACCTTGACGTTCACGTGCCTTCTTTTGTCCTCAGATAACTTTTGATCATGTAAATGCCCCCCCTTGAACACAGCAGTTAGACCACAGACAGTAGTTGGGACAATGGGTCTACCCGAATGGTTTTTAAAAGAAGTAAGACAAGACAGGAAATACTATAGAAGATTAGGTTCTTTTCTTGGGTATCTTTACAAAAAGACAGGAAAAAAAAGAGTCATTCTTCTCTAGTTTTCCTAATTGTTCAATAACAAGCAGGAGAATATTAGAAACTCCTTAAAGCTTTGTGATGTGGATATTTGAACATTTAACACTGATCCTTTTTCGATGCATCCATTTGTCCAGGACAACATAAGATAGAGGAATTAGAAAGTAGGTAAAAGAAGGGAATAGAAATAAATGTGTCTTTTTCCGAGTATATGTTTTTCACTGTAAGTTTAAGTCGTAAAATCTCAAAGTCGACACAGTATCCAAAGGGTCATAGTTTTCTTTATATCGCAGGGCTGTCATATAGTGTACACTCATACACAGTTATATTTCTACTCGTCCAAAGAATTTAATCTAGTCAGGCAAAGAAGCCAACACAGGAAACCATCCTGACATGTGTACGTGTCCTGTTTTCCACAACAATGTGACACATTAACCCATTTAAGACTCTTTTCTCCAATGTGAAACATTGTTCAAAGCTTTATGTTCCATGTGAAGGAGAACAAAGGCAGCAGAGATGAATCACTGAATTGCATAACATACTGTAGATGTTGATACTCATGGGAGGTAGACGTGTTACTCCCATTATTTGGACCAAAACTCAGTTTTTGGACTGGATTGCCCTAAGGCTTAAGTTAATGAGATTAAGAACTAACATGTTTAAACCTTATCTTATTCATCAGTTTTCTCAAAGTGAAGCAGTGTCAATCAGCTCTTACACCTACCACTACATTTTCTTTGGTGTGAATCCATAGAAGTTGACACATTTTCTAAAAAAAAAAATAATAATAATAATTTTAAATTTTTACTTAAAAACAACTATGCAATCATAGAAATTCCCAAATACATAATGTGTTTACGCCAACTTTTACTTGACAAAAAAAGCACCCCCCCCAAAAAAAAACAAAACAAAAAGCATATTCAGTATTTGTAGTGGTCAGCTACTGCCTCTATTAACAAGTGAATCATTTAACAGGTGAGAAGGTTTCATGATTAGACATAACAGGAGCATCTATCAAAGGCTTAGTTTTCTTTTCAAAACAGGGTGGGCTGCCACTTTGTGATGAGATTTGTTGTACTGCTTCAAAAGAATATTACATAACCCCAAATTTCAAAGAATTTAACCAGCTTTCACCATTTACTCTATATGATACAGTGAATAGATTTAGGGACTCTGTTGGAATCTCAGTGTGTAAAGACTCAGTGTGGAAACCACTGTTTCTGTGTCCTTCAAACCCTTGGGTGACTTTATATGAAATATTTTCATGGAACCCTGATGAATGTCGATGCATGGATACTGGAAAAGGCTAGAAAACACTTTTCACTATGCTGTCCCCAGAAACGTAACGTGAATTATCGTATATTATGCAAGGAGGAAGCCATAAACATTCTATACAGAAACACTGGAGAGTTTTCTGGACTCGACGGTCATCTGACCTTAAATGGACTCAGACAGTGGAAATGTGTGCATTGGTCAGATCAGTCCATATTTCAGATTAAAATTTTTGGAGCAGATGTGGAGTTCTGTGTACTAAAAGCCATCCAGGTTGTTATCTGTGATGGTCTGGGGCTGCATCAGTGTCTGCATGCCTGACCTGCATATCATAGTTGTGAAGTTATAGACTGACATATTCAAAACATAAGCTCCCCTCAAGTCAAAGGGTTTTTACTGGTAAGGTGTTTACAAGTATTATGCATTTACAAAATATATATCGACAAATTACTTGTTAGAGGAATTGATAAATTTCAGAAGGTAAAGGGAATCGAGAGAGTCCCTCCTCCCCACCTTTTTTTTTTAAATTGCTCAAAAACAAATACACGAGCGTCTTTCTAATTCTCATTTAAGGCTGCACTATACAACATGGATATACGTATATCTCCTTGCTAACATAAGAAGTGGAAGAAAAAGAAGAGATTCAAAGTAAAGATTCACTTCAAGTCATATTAAAATAGACTTACTAAAACATACAAAGTTACAAATACATTCATGGTCAGGAAAAAATATCAGCCTATGTATAGTTGTTTATAAATACAGCACAAACAAAAAAAAAAAAAAGAAAATCAGACTCATGTCAAAATTAGCTCATACAGTCAGGACACGAGGGACATTAAGGCAATGCAGAAGACAGGATCAGCAAATCCCATCAATCATTCCAGACAGCAGGCAGGACAGTGGCAGTGTGATGGATGACAGCGGTGAAATGAGACAGAGAGGAATGCACCATACGTCCAGCTTGTCACGCTAAGTTTATACTACCACACATCAGTGCAGAAACCACTTCATGAACAGCAGAGACTACCACCATCTAAAGCACTACATACACTAAGATAGTGCAGTCACATTTTTAAGAAGGGAAAAAAAAAAGCCTTTCATTCTGCATGTGACTCCTGAATTTGTAAAAACGTATTCCACATGCAAAAACATATGAGTTAGTCTAGTCCTTGTGATTTCCAAACTCCACAGATGCATTACATATGAACATATGATAGGATATTTGTGACTGAACTTTAACATATTGTACTGGAGGTAATAAGAGGATGTGTTGTCACTGCTAATCTAAGTCACTTAAAAATCCCTATGTTAAATATAATTTAAAATGACTGAAAAACAAAGGTATCCTTGCCCATTTTTCTGTGTCGGATTAAACTGTAAACTATAAAATCAGCATGAGAAGCGACAGTCACTTAATGTTTAGAGGCTTTGTAAAGCAGGAGTAGTCAACATTGTCAAAATTACCAGGTGGTGATAATTGCACTGAGAGACAAAAATAGTTTGGTTGAAGCAGGATGCTGTCACTGAAAGCAGCTGTGGGGAAAAACAAGTCAGTGGCAGACATCCTGGGCTGCCCTGTGTCGCCACCAGCCCAATAAACTGACCGCAATGTTTGACACGCTGTTCTACACACTGTTAATGTCTTCATGCTCCAGCACGCAAATGGCACAAAAAAGCCATTCTGCTGTCTCTACTTGATGTTGTGTAGATTTATTTTTTGGCTTGGATTCATACATTAAGTCAATAATTGCTTATGTAAGATCTTACTTTCTTAAAGTTGGACATTTTAGATATGGTAAATGTTTTTTTTTCCATTTCTTGTTTGACTGTTTAAATAAAAATCAACAGATGGGTCAGGGTCAGACATGCCAGACAAACTGGAAAAAATCGGGGCTTATATCTACAACAAATATTTGGACTTTAAATCTTCAGTAATAGCTTAGAAATCTTAAAATAAAAATGTATTAATTACTTGTTGTAAAAGGGACAACAGGTGTAAAATGATTATTTTCTATGATTCTGGTAACGTTTTATTTAGCATATGATAAAAAAAAAATCTTGTAAAATATACTACAACGTAAATCTTAACTGAATACGCACTTTGTATTTCTAGGTTTATGGTTTATACAAAAAAAGAAATAAAAAACAGGTCTGTAAAGAAGACCAAACCAACTGTATGTAATTATATTCAAATAGGACCTTATTCCTCACCCAAATAAACCATTGGCGAGACAATCATAGCAGTAGTTTGATGTCTCATTGTATTCAAACAGTAATTATGTCCTTAAAATACAGTACTCCTGTTTCTCCACAAATGCAGCCCTCATTCTCCTCCTTCATCTCACATCTTTTTCTCCCTCTATAGGTACATCTTTAGCTTCCCAAATACCATATACAGTGTAATATATTGTCTAAAATGTGCAGCTGTTTAGCTTTTAATGACAGACAATCAGATGCTTCCTGTGAATTGAAACACTGATGCTCGTGGGCGTTGTTTGACCGTGTTATGACCTATACAGACACATTTGAGGTTTCAGTCAAAAACAGTAAGTTCTTTTTTCTATTCATAGTTACAGTGTCTGAGTGCAACTTTAGTTATAGGCAGACATGACTCAGTCATATAACCTATTTAATTACCACACTGTCAATAAAGTCAACTGACCAAAGCTGCTACAAAAACATGTGGTTTTCATCACAAAAGAGAAGCTGTTCCATTTTGGAGATTAACCTTAGGCTGCACCCGTACTAATTTTATGATTTCACTGGGACGATTTTGCAATAATAACATGACAACATTGAAATCATCCACAGACTTCAATGTTAATGATTAATGTTCCTTTACTTACATTTACTTTAACAAAGACTGCCACCTGCTGGCGGATAAACCACACCTGTTTACTCTTGCACTTTAGAAAGAGGGGTAACGACAAAAACAAAAACCCAAGCATTAAAACCTAAAAAATAAAATATGTCAGGATCACGATTCATTCATTATCCCTTACTATTATTATTATTATTATTATTATTATTATTATAGATTTTTTTTAATTGAATCAACATTACATGACAGTAACTAAGGACATTTATACATATTTAAAAAAAAGAATTTACATTCATTGTATGCAGATCCAACCTGAATTAAACTTATTTAGATCTATGACGATGTGTGTGTTTTTGGCCTCTTCCTAGTACTGGCAGAGGGCAAAGTAGAAGTATTAATTCTGCATCTTTTGGCTGAGAAACAAAAGGCTAGAATTGTTTAAGATGTATTAGAACAATACTATGGCAATTCTAATTTTATTACTTCTCACATATTCATATTTTGCCCCAAGATTGTATCTTTGAAACTAGTTACCCAATATTTTGACATAAATGGTCTTTAGTAGCGTCTTAAACTTGATCAAGTTTCACTACTTTTATTCTGGAGGCATTTTACTTGTAGACCAGTGTGTTGTTGCATCTGAAATACAATAACTGCAGTGATCACCCAATGAATGGCTTTCTTAACTATTTGTTTTGTTACATCAAAGGTTTTTTTTGTTTATTTTTCCCAAGCAGTGCATACACAGATTCAAATTCAAACACTTTTAACACTTCTACTTTTTGTTACCTAACAAACTAATCTGTAAAACTGTAACACTCACACATTAGATAATTAGAAACTTTCCGCTTGTGGATGTAGATTTAAAAAAAATAAAATAATAAGAATACAAATAGTGACCAGCATCTCTCCACCCCCACAGAATGTGTTCCTCGATCGATCATCACATATAAAGGATTTGTGTAGGAATACCTCTTTCTCTCTCTCACACACAACACACTGGTCTCATGAGGACCAAGTTTTTTTATGATCAGTTGTAAGGAAAGTAGCCATTGGGTAGCGCGTGTAAACACATTTTTTTGAAATTGGGGGAAAATAAATAAATAAATAAATTTTATATATATACATAATAAAATTAAAAACTAATTAAAGATGAAATAAATAAATAGAAACAAAAATACTAGAAAAAGAAATAAAAAAATAAATACAATAAAAAATGGAAAAAAAGAACAAAATAAAGTAAATACATCTTCCTTTGAAAAATAATATGTTTTGCTTTGCACCCGTTTCCCTCATGCTTTATGGGGACTTCCAGAAAAAACAAATTAATGTTTGTTTGTATTTATCTAGCCACATCATTTACATAGATCTGCATACTTCACACATAATTATATTTTACCATATATTTATTAGATATTAATATTTATTATATATTACGTTTTATTGAGAGGGGACCTACATTTATATTTAACCCTCATGGGGACCTGAATTTTGGTCCCCATGACGTGACGGTTTAAACATATCAATGTCCCCATAAAGATAGGAATACAAATACACACACACGTTGCTGGTTTAGACAGTAGGGATGAGATCTCATAAGCTATGCTTCTTCTTAGTCCTTTTCGAATATGACTTATCTTTTCTTGTTTTTTTAGGTGTATTGTTAGCTTCCTGGAATTGTTATTTCAATGTTGTGTTGTATGGCGACTGACAGTCGTCAGGAAGCCGATACAACTCCATATTCTGAATAAATCAATAAAAATAAATGAAAAACAACCCTGAATAAACGTGTGCGAATATTAAAAAATGTAATACCCAATGGTTGGACTCATAAGTTTCTAATCTATCTATGGTTCTAATGCGTTACATCCCCCCGCGCATGCGCAGTGCAGTCTATTGAGACGAATGTTCACGTACAGAAGTCTCGCGCTGTTGTAAAGAAAACTGCGACTGGAGGGACTCGAAGGGAGCAACCGGCCCTGAGGCTGAGCTTATTCGGATTTCAGGCGAACGAAGCATTGATTACTAAAATGACCAGTGGGTATCGACATATATTTTGACTGTAAGGCATTTATGTACTTTATAAGATTGCATGTGGTCTTTGTTCGCTGTATTTTTTTTGCCCCCGTTAGCTTTGGGTACCGCCGATGTGAGTTCCGTCTATTTCCTGAAAGAGTATCATTATTTACAAAAACTAAATAAATGTTCGACCTCGATCTTTACGTTGCTCGTATTTGTATTCTAGTTTTAAAGCGATATTTATATTGATTTTATACATTGCATTTTAGGGAGTGTATGTCGACTCCAGTATGTGGCAGTAACGATGAAGGTTTGTCAACAGCGACTCTATTCACTCGTTCTTCCAGTTGTTAGACTGAGCCTCGGCCTGCTTTTTGCTTTAGGGACACAGTTGGCTACAAGGCGGATATTGACATTTTTGTGTTTACGCGGGCAGGACGTCATTGTTATCAGAACCTACATTAGTGTGACTGGATCCTGTACTTGTCTTTATTTACCTGGTCTGGTAAAGTGTATTTCGTTGACCGATGCTTTGCTGCCCTGTGTCTGTTGCTTTTCCGGGCATGGAGCTGCACTAGACCGCCTCTGCCACGTCGGCTGTTGTCATGTGTCTGCAATATTTGTTTTGCACCGTGCTTTAAACGCCCCGATCGAGCATCATGTTTTTGTGAACCAAATACGTTTTTCAAAAAAACAAAAAACATATTTTAACACTTATGAGACGTTGAAAACATATAGTTAACTAACTTAATGTGTTTTTCCTGTTACCATATATTTTAAAGTACCGTTTCCCCCTCTTTTTTTATTTATTTATTTTTACATGCAGGAGGAAATCAACGTGAGCTTGCACGCCAAAAGAATGCCAAAAAGGCAAACGAACAAGGCAAAGGGAAGAGAGGCGACGATGGGCTGTCTGCTGCTGCCCGTAAGCAGAGGTAAACAGAGGCCTGCAAGAAAGAACTGGGATGAATACAAACTTTAGTGCAGAAGTGGCCTACCCTGGTCCTGGAGAGTTGCTATCCCTCATGTTTTGGATGTTTCCCTCTTCCAACACACCTGACAGTTGTTAGAATGCTTCTGCAGAGCTTGATGATAGGTTTATCATTTCAACCAGGTGTGTTGGAAGAGGAATGCATCTAAAACATGCAGAATAGTTGCTCTCCAGGACCAGGTTTGGTCACCTCTGCTTTAGAGAATATCAATCAGATGTCTTTGCTATGGCATGCTTACTGTAATTTGTATGCCACTTACATATTCAGAAAAAACACACACCACATCCTCACAAAATGTATATATGGAAATGCAATGTAATGGTAATTCTGACTTTAACACTATATTAATAACCATTCTTCAAATTTAACACTGATGTTACAAACACATGGTTTATGGTATTCATCAAATGTTTGCCATTGGGCTCTTCTGACAATACCTGTTCTCTCTTGTCCGCTCAAGGGACGCTGAAATAATGCAACAGAAGCAGAAGAAAGCGGATGAAGGAGGGAAGCCAGGCTCGAAGGCCAAGTAAAGACAGAAGTCCAAGTTGAAATCAACTCAGTGTTTCAAGAACATCCCACGTTGAGCATTCTTCCTGATATTTATGAAAATGGATCTGTCATTTTGGTCTAGACTCAAGAATCTAGGATCCTACATTCTTCCCTATGGCAAATGACATTGCTTGTTGGATTTGTTATTTTACTCGGTGAAATTATGTCTAAGCAAGTTAGCGGTTGTCCATTCTGATGTTGCATGCACAGGAGCATCAGGGGTGTGAGCAGCAGGAGAGAGATGAACAATTCTTGGCGCAAAGCATCTACGTAACATTTGTGTATTTTTGTACAAAAATGTCCCCTGCTGGTTTCAAATAAAGTGTATCTTTTTAGTTCATGCGTGGCTGAATTATTTGGGAAGTTGGTTTCAAAATGATTGTCGTATATTCACATCAGCTGTATTTCAGGTTGCACATTTTATAAGCATTTTATATCCGAAATACAAAAGAAAAGGGATAAATAGGCAGAAACCATGTTATTGCTAGGATTCATTCCATCTGTAATATTATTTATTAAGTCACTCACTTATAGATGGTTTAAGGAAATCTGAATTTACTCCATTAGATTATCCAAAATTTTTTCAAATCTGTTCAAACACAGATCCGACTGGAACTACTGAAGAGAGCAAACATGTCCCAACTAATAAAACATTTAAAAAATAATAAATGTTTACATCAAAATACACTGGACAAAGCAGTCTGCGTGTTAACTAGTAAAACCTGCAAGATTAATTTTCTCTGAATGGATCACTTGTAGATTTGTCACCTTTCTTAGCACTACATTTTCAGCATACTGTACATTTTAACAGCCTATGTGCTCAACAGTTTAGATTCAATGGTATGCTTTTCCTTGACACAGTTTTATTGAAGCACTGTTGAGCTCTTGCTCCCTTTACATCTTTGATGTACACTTGATAGATATTATCTTTGAATGTATAGTATTCTTTGTTTCAGGCTTTTCCAGACACAAAAAATGCTTCCTATAAAAATAAATACAAGCAAACTACCGGTACAAAAAAAAAGCATTCTTTTTGCTGCAGCTCGTCTTTGTTCATCGAAGATTATAACAGAATCTCAGCATTACTCAAAATTGTATTGTGTGGCATCAGAATTTTGCAGATCTTTTTGGGTTGTTGCTGTGTTTTATTACTTCTCAAACTCAGAAATGCTCAGTGTACATTAAATAAATACATGCATGAATGAATAATCAACCTATGGATGGAAATATCCCAGTAAAATACATAATGAAACAAAGAATGGAAATGGAAATACTCACTTTAAAATGCATAGATATTGTATGAACTCATTAGACCCTTTGCCACTACAGGAAGATGTGCAGGAACCTTGAGCATTAGATAGAACTTAGAAAAACCTCAGTGTTTCCATCGAAATTACCCGGGTCTTATATGAGACTACATTATTATTATTATTATTTATTAATTAATTTTTTTCCTATAACCTCTGAAAAGGGGCGTTAAAATAACGGTCTTTTTGGCCATGAACAAGGTGATGATGAAGATCAAGTGTCTCAGCTTTGGAGAAGACTGGATCTGTGAAACAGGCTGAGTTTCCACAGCCTGGAGGCTTCTTATGGGTGTACCCGGCACAACTTTGTGGCAAACATGAGAGAATTTGAAAGAATGCACCGAGTTTTAGGGGAAGGACACAGTGAGATCACTCCTCATGGAACCAACATAACAAACTTGACTACAAAGAACAATTGAACCACAAAAAAACCCACGTCCCTCCACACCTTAATTTGCATAAATAACACAAAAGCCATGACCTTGATGCTGACTTGTGGATAAAGGCAGAATGCTTTGTCTGTGCTCCGCCTGTGTTGTGTAACAGTAGTTAACTATGATTCAACTAGTTCTGCCAACAATAATAACAGCACTCCCATAGCCTTCGAACCACTAGGTGGAAGCACACACCATGGCACTTAAACACTTATTTTTAAAAGTGAATAATTGTGCAAATAGTGAAGCAGGGAAATTGATTTGGTTACGTTGTGTTGCAGTATGTGATCTCTTTTCTTAAACCATATAAAGTGTGCAGGATTTTGGAACAGCTTTGTGTCATGTGATTGGAAGGAAAACACATTTGATGCATACAATGTCTTACTCAAACTATAGAAATGAATGTTTAGGGGACATTACACTGACTATATGTCCTGGACACTTCACCTTATCCTTAACCTTCACGCTGAAAGACATTTAAAGTGTCTAATATTTTCTAATAAAGCACATTTGTCCGCAGTAATACAGTAAAATAGTAAAGTTTAACATGCTCACACACATCACATACACCTTATATATAATACGTACATGTATTAAAGTTGTAGTCTGTAAAATATTGTTGTCTAACATGAGCAGAAAGCATATGGTTGGTATTTTATATGAGTCAGTAAGCTACAGCTCAGCTTATTTATAGCCAATAAGCTGTGTGTCTATTTTCTGAAATCCAGAGAGTTTGTAGCCTCAGTTCTCAGATTACAGGGCGTATAATTAAGTCACAGATTTAGTTCTTTCCATCTCAGATAACAGGGAAGCAGATGAAGCACAGAATAACGATGAGGCGAAAAATGCAGAATCAGCAAGTTGCTTATATTGGAGGATATTCAAACTTTATCCTCTTTTATTCACGGTACTGTTCTTACAGCTTTGGGTGGATCTAACTTAACTTGTAGCACAAGGCCCAAACTGACTCAGCTGCCAGCATGCTTTGGCAAGTTGTCTAAAAACAGACCACAGGAGAGGCTCCATGATGAGGAATTTCATGTATAAAGAAAAGAAAATGTAATTATATTATATTTAAAAAAAAAAATCCAGTCTGATTCTCTTTTTTCTATTGAATCTGTTGAGATTTGGGAATAAAGGATAAAATACACAGTTATTACTGTTCACTTTAGCGCTTTAAAATAATGAATACCTCAGTGTCAAAGTACTAACAGGAAAGACAACACACACAGTGCAGGATTTATGAACAAAAGTTAACCCTCAAAGACCTAAGCAGTGACCAATGTAATTTACTAATATGTTTAATAGCAAATCATTTACTGATCCTATAAATATATTCAAATGATTCAGGTAGAATGTAGTTTTCCAGCTTTTCAGTGGCATCAGGTATGATCCATTTGGACCTTCAGAGATTCCATAGTTCCATCATTTTCTGCAACATTAATTCACCAGTAAAGTCTGTGTAGTTTGACAAATGATAATAGTTGTAGATGTGTTTTTTTTTTTAATTTTCTGTTAATTAATTAAAATTTCCCTTTATTCTGAGCTTTTATGAACATCTACATGATCAGTAAATTAAATTAAACAAAACACTTGATTGTCAGTGAAAAATGCAGAGGTTAAAATAATTAGATTTAGTGAGAACCTTTTTTGGAAGCCATCACCAAAACATTTCTCAGTCTTTGAAGGTTAAACACGGTCTTTAATTACCTTCACTAAAGCAGAATCTGCTATCTACATTGGATTTCATGTCATTGTCACCATTTATTTCCAGTTGAGTCAAACTAACGCTTTAAAATGTATGTAAAACTGATTCATTTTGAGATATATGTGGTTATCATGTTCATTATGTGGCTGATAAATTCAGCCAGCGGCAGGTACTCGTGTTTCATTATTATACACTATTTGGATAATGTTTGTTTTCTTTGATACAAAATCTAAAAAGCCTTCAAACACTGACACATTGGTAGTGATTGTATGATGAATAATGAATGATGAAAACCACAGTCTGCACAGTCTAACACGAACCTTTATCATGTAAATCTAGAAATAATGTTTGTTAATTCTTCACTTGTTTAATTTGTCTATGGTACAGCTCATTCCATTTCATGTTCACCGTGATTAAGTAAAATTGTAGGCTTGTGTAAAAATATACAAATGTTATTTAGTAATTCTGTAATTATACCAAAAGTCTTTTATAAGGTCAAGGTCATGTTTATTTTAGCACATTTAGCTGCCCAAAGTGCTGTATATAGGTATGACAATATAATAAACTAAAAAAATAACATAAAATAGAAATAAAATAAATTAATAAATGAGTAGTTTGTAAATAATGAGTAAGAATAAAACATATTAAAACAGATAAGAGCACATACAGAATAAATAGGACAGAACATCTAAAACAGAACCAGTAGATGAACAGATTAAAGTCTCTGTAAACTGCTCAATAGATTGTACACATGTGATTTGTTAAAGAAAACTGTTCCTGAGCCATTATTCTGCAGTTAGGTATGCAACACACTAAAAATCAAATGATTTGAGGGTCATATGTAACACTGGGGAACAATTTGAAAGAAAAGGGGAAAAAAAACAAAATAATTCTGCTGAGTTATATTTTTATGCTGATTAAAGCTAAAATTGTCATGCAGATTCCAAAATTGTGGGTTTCTTTTTTCTGGCATGTCAAATGTGTTCTCCTCAGTTTACCATCCAGATAAGCAAAATTCCACTGATTAGCTGTAGTAAGACTTTCCAGCTGATTGTAACTGGCCACATCTACAGCTACATGGTAACTTGTTTGTGCAGTTACCACGGAGACAGTGTGGTCAAAGGTGTGTGCAGCTCCCAATAGGCCAGTAAAATTACAGTAGGATTACAGTAGCCATATCGCAGTCATGCCTGTTTGTTTCATATTTCATTGTATGTCAATATTTGAAAATTCATATAAAACAAGCACATACTTGTTAAGTACAGTATTTTTCATATATTTTAAGAAAACAGGGATCCGATAGTTCAGAAAACTTGACGTGATAGAGGAAAAACTGAGATAACTTTTGGATTCTACACCCAAAAATGAGTTAAAAACAGCTGTCAGACCTAACTTAACAAAAATTGTGTTTCTCAGAGTCTCATCTCATCTCATCTCATTATCTGAACCCGCTTCATCCTCACTAGGGTCACGGGGGTCGCATGGAGCCTATCCCAGCCACATAGGGCGAAGGCGGGTTACACCCTGGACAACTGACCAATTCATCAGGGCATTAATAATTATTATAATTAATAATAATAATAATAATATATTAAAAGGCAGTGAGTAGACGGTAACATCACTTGCACAAGTTGTCCAAACAAGGGTGTGTCTAAAGCTTTGCACAAGCTGTGCGTGTGTGTGCGTGTGTGTGTGTGTATGTGTGTATATGTGTATGTGTGTATATGTGTGTGTGTGTATATGTGTGTGCGTGTGCATGTGTGTGTGTGAGATACAGGAGAGGATGGGTGAGTGTTTGTATGTGCCATATAAATGTGCAGCTGTGCAAGCAACAAGCCTGACAGAGCTTTTAGTACCAAAGAGAATCATTATTTATAGACGTATTTACATCAAAAACGCACACAAACATATCATCTCCTTAAACAGACACCCATGAAGCATAATGTGGGTGTCTTGTCTTTTTAAATTTACTGAGGAACCTTTATAAGTGTCAACATGTCAGGAAGTCAGCACCTATGACCCATAGAATTGCCAAAGTGAAAATAGCAAAATTTATGTCATGTTATGAGATTACATTTTAATTACAAAAGTGAGGATCTGCAGATCTGTGCAAATGTGTGTGTCTGTATGCTCATGGGTTTGGCTGAGTGACCAACCTGCCTGTCTGTTCCTGTGTTTATCCAGGAGAGTAAAGGTTTCCGTTCTAGGAAATATTAAACGTTTTATGTGGGAAATGTGACTGTATCATCTGGAAAAAGTATCAGTTTGTCAGAAATATGGCTAAATGCACATTATTGCTTTTAAATGTGCTTTCATTCATTCATTTTCGTAACAAATGTTATCCTTACTTGGGTCACAGGAGCGTATCCCATCTCAGGGTTCCCGCGGGGTCTTAAAAAGCCTTAAAAGCATTGAATTGAAGAATTTGGAAATAATACCTTAAAAAGC
>JAPTYR010000018.1:15441458-15452345 GCA_029814505.1 Siphamia roseigaster | reverse complement strand
GTGTGTGTGTGTGTGTGTGTGTGTGTGTGTGTGTGTGTGTGTGTGTGTGTGTGTGTGTGTGTGTGTGTATGTGTGTGCCTGTGTGTCTGTTGAGGTGGGGGTGTAGTGAACATGTTTATTAAAACTGTTAAGCGTTAGCACCTGACTGCTCTGCTGAATGCTCAAGCTTGCTTGTCTAGCCAGCAGGTGCTCTGCCAGGAAGGAAGTGGCAAAATGTAACTGAACCACCGCAGGCCTGCAAAAGAAGGTCATCTGGCAACAGTTACTGCCTATCATCTGTCTATATCTCTGTATATGTTATTGTGGAAAAAAAATAACATTAACACACCATCTTTAACTTCCATTTTGCATGTTTGTCCTTCTAATGCAAAGCCAGGTGGCTCATTAGAGGCTAAGTCATTTAGTAAACAGATGAGTGTAACTACCATTTTTAATACAAATGTTTAATATTTTGTTTCCCTCACTTTGACTTCTGTGTTGGAAATGTAATAAATTGTCATTCTCATAACTGTAAAAAAAAAAAAAAAAAAAAAACGTATATGCAATGCATATTAAAAGCTTCCTGTTAAAAAAAGTTTCAAGGAAATTAAAATAATCTTGGGAAAACATGCAGTCAAAATTTTAGTTTTTCACCTCTTAAGCTCTAAATACACACAAACAAATAACTTCTAGATATGGTATGACTATATTACCGGTACACAGAAAGTGAAAACTTGTGGAAATATTAATTTTTAAAATTGAAAAATTCTTTGCTCAGTTTCAGTTATTTATGTTTATTTATCCTTCACTGTAATTCATTATAATTCTTCATGCTAATAGTAATTTGATTTCAGCAACAACTATTTCCACCAATACCTGTTAAAAAATATCCTCAGGGCTTCTTGGATGGTCCACACAAATGACAAAATAAGCATTTGAAGAAGGTTTCCTCTGAAGCCCAAACCTTTGAAGGCTGCCATGATGTCAAACAATGAAATAAATAAAGTTTCATTAATCTGTCCTCTATATTTTGTTAAGGGATGTGTCTCTAACAGATGTCTGCAAATGTACATAAGAAAGACTCAATCATCATAAACAGATACTCACACATCGGTATCTGGACATGGTAACATGGTATAACCCTGTATGGAGACTTGATTCAGTAAGCTTCATATTAGGCACAACTATAACCTTCGGGAGTCAGAGTTGTATCCAACATCATTCCATGGTGCCTGCTGTGTCAACAGTTCTGTAGAGTCACTGTTCAAGCAATCATGCCTTTGCCGCAGGCCTGAATCAATAAAGGGTTGCCACCTTAAATAGATCACATAAAAGCTACAACCTGACTCAAAACATGGGCTGTGTTAAAATGTTTTGCCTCTTCACTCAGCATCCATACAATGCATTAAGTTATTAAAACAAATCAAAGATAAAAATGACCTCAATGAGCTGCGTGTTATAATCACACAATCCCCACCTATTCTTAATACCCGTTGGTCAGGTCTCGGTGGTTAGCTCTTGGGCAACTCACAAACCAGCAACCACTCTGCTTTCGACAAGTTTTTATCAGAGAGCACAGAAGTGGAAAATAATACTGATGTGTACATGTGTCAGTGTGTAGTGATGTTCACAATGAGCATGTGTGTTTGAAACCAGTGCCATCAGATGCAGGCAGGGTTTAATTAGAATTCTCTGTAGTCTAATTTGATTAGTGGAGGCAAAGGAAGATGAAGGCAATTAGAGCTTGGCTATTTCTGCTGCTGGAATAATGTTTCAGGAGAGAGGTGACAACATACACACAGAGACACAAACACACACAGACACGCAGAATATATGTGAACTGCATCTTTGCTTGTATTCCAAATGGTTTTTCATAAGGTCACGGCAACTTAATGCAAAAGAGCAGAGGTGAGAGTGTGTCATGATAGCCGAGTGTTTGACAAGCACCCCAAGTGTGACACACAAGTCCTGCCAGCAGATATCCCTGCATACACACAGCTGCGAAGAAACCATTTACTGTCCCACTGCTGCCTCTGTGTGTGTGTGTTTGCAAGTGTGAGTTTCTAAAGCCACAGATCAAACAACCCACATACAGCACAATGCACTACTCAAGAAGCATTATGTTTCCCTGGTGCCAGAAGAGAGTACCAGAGGGAAAAGAAAGGAAGAGAGACACTGACTCAGTCCATAAATCATAGCTGGATGCTACTGTACGCAACCAAGCCCCCTTTACCCCTGTGCACCTGTTAGCCCACAGAATGTCTGCTGTATGATGTCAGTGTGTGTTTGTATGTACTTGTAGAAGACTCAAGTGTCCCTGATAAATGCCTAAAGCATGATGATCACTGCAGCCTTTTCTTTTTTTTCAGATTTGTGTTCTAAACAGTACATGTCTATGTGTTATAAAGCTACAATCAGTACATGGACACTGTTCTTAAGTATATAAATCAGAGCCACTGCCATATGAATATGTTCCAACAGGTTTTTACAAGTTCAATTAAAGACTTTTCAAGGCTTTTGCCAGAGACGTTAGGATGTATAGTCATGTAAGAAGTACTTCAGATTATGTCATGTTGAGCATCAACAATGGTAAGAATACAGAACAACAACAAGTCATGCAAGGATGTTCATGGTCACGTTAAACATACCATTTATACCATGCATATAGCACCAAATTTGAGTAAGTTCTTGCCCATAATTTCCAGCGTACTATTTTTGAGCTTGAACCAAGTCCTTAACCCAATCAATCAGACTGTTTAAGGCCTAGGAGTCAGATTATTGGATTTTATACTTTAACATTTTTAAGGTCCCAGGGAAATATTGACAGGCTAGAATAATTTCAGATAATTTTGTGCTAAGAATTTTAAGCTCTGAAATGTAGTCAATTAAGTCTATCAGTAATCATAGAAATATGTGGATGTATTTTGGGAACTCCCTTGACACTGTTGCTAGTGGCTTGTATCCAGAGAGGACTGGAGGCCACAGGTGTGCAGGGTCAGGGTTTAACAGCCCTGGGTTTATGAGGAGGCTAACGGGGCAGCCAGTTAGACGCGCCACAGCCTGACCTTTATGGCCGTGACCGGGGCAGTGCCACCTGTGGGCTGGCGTGGAACAGATGCCACACGGAGAACAGGTCAGAGCTTTTATAGGGAAGGCAGTGTGAGGCAGAGAGAGGGGGAGAGGGAAAGGGTGAGTGAGCGAGTAGTCCATCATTGTGACTGCTTTACGGCCACTACTGCCATCTAATGACAGAGCTGTCAGAGCACATGAGGTGGGAGAGAGGGAGGGAGGGAGTGAGGGAGAAGTGGAGGAGGAGTAAAACAGATAAATGGATACAATGATAGAGTGGACTGAGGGATAAAAGCACAGAGGCAGGAGGAGAAAGACAGAAAGATGAGTGACAGCTGAGGAAGATCCAAGCATAAAGCGAGTAGGAGATGCAGTAGGGAGATTTGCAGGAATTGATCTGGTGAGATGCTCTCAGCTTGAAAAAGAAAGGACAAAAAATGTCGTAGTTAATTGGATATAATGATTGCCCTACTGCACAGATAATCTTCTGACATAGCATGGACTGCTGGCTTTATCAATGAGTCCTATCCTTTGGCTGAGGTTAACATGGTGTAACGATTCTCCGCACACTGCACGTTTAGTCCAATATGCACTGAACGCACACTGTTCTCCTCTGGTCTTTTCCTAAATGACAGCTCAGTAATAACCAGTGATTAGTCCCCACTCTTATCCACAGCTCAACACCCATATGGCTTACACAGTGTATTGATCATGGAGAGTTTATGAGGAGACGCTTTTTTTCTTTGTGTTTCATGAGACCTGGTTTTTAAAAGGGATACCAGGGAAGACAGGACTGAAACAGTTTTAACAGCAGTTAGTAACTCCTGACAGAGAACGACTACTCAGTAACTACAAAAGTTTCTGGTACTTCATCTCAGGATTTTTCCCTCCTGTCTCATTTCCCTGTTTTCTGCCACTTCATCTGCACATGTCACTTTCTGTCCTCTTTCCCTTTTTGCTCTTGCTTTAACCTTCCAACACTGCATACACAAGCCAGAAACAAAGAGAGAAAAAACATGTTCATCCAAGCATGGCAAACAAAGTGGAAGCACCCACCTTAAGTGGTTTAAAGAGGGTTAGCTTCCAGCTATCTGGAATTACCTTGGGGAACAAAAGGGGAAGACACAGAGGAGGATAAGTAGAAAAACGAAGGACTGTAACCAGCATAAAGGAAGGATTGATGACAAGAGGAATGACGAAGAGAAAGGGTATAAAATCAAGGAGACATAAAAAAAAAGGTTGAGCAAAGATATGGAGAAGGATTGACCATGAGCAGTCCTCCATTTTGAAGTGGTTGCTCCCTGGCTCTGCTCCACCTCAGCTGTGATGTGAATACAACTCAAGTTCAAGTGCTTCTTCTCTCAACCTTTATCTCTACATCCCTCCCCGTTATTCTTTCTTAATCTATTTCTTTTCTCTAGTTTTTCTCCTCTTAGCATCCGACCACCCCCAACCTATTCCTCTTTATTTAACCCAACCTTTTTGTTGTCAAATAATCATGGAGAACTAGCATGTGTCTGACATGGTCTCCAAGGCAACGGCAGTGAAGACGAGAACGCAGGCAGGGGCTCATTCAGTGGCTGAATGAAAGAGGGGGGAAGAGAAGAAGCAACCCGCAGTGCCCGCAAGCATGCACACACACACACACACACACACACACACATGCACAAATACACACACACACAAACACACAAGGTAAGATAGTGAGAGTGAAAAAGACACACTCTCACAACCGAGACCCACTCTCACTGTATCTGTAATCTGTGTGACTCTCCTGCTGTGGTCTACGTTGATGTGCAGGAAGGGTTAAGGTGTCAAGGTGCAGTGCTCTAGACCTACACTCACCATTCATTTATAGGACAATGCACTGATGCACATTACGTTTGTCAAGATTTTCCGTAATCTTAACCAAAATCACAAGTTTAAAACCTAATACCAACTATGTCTTAACACTATACCAATTCTAGATTTTTTTTTTGCTTGGACCTGAATTTTCTCTTTCTGAAGGTCAATTCGTCACCTTCCTAAAATAATTGCCTAAGTCATTTTTTCAGGTTTTTCAGGAAACACAAAAAATTCCCCAAATTGACATAGGCAAATTGACACAGGCAATAATCTTAAACAGATATTACCACATGATCAACTCAACTAAGGGTTTTGGAAATTACACTATAGGTGGCCAGCAGGGGAAGGTTTTGAGAAATACAAAAAAGTAAATTTTGGCAAAAAAAAAAATAAATAAATGACTTAGGCAATTATTTTAGAAAGGTGACGAATTAATGCTCAGAAGTAGGGCTGAACGATTTTAAGAAAAAATTTAATTGTGATTTTTCTGGCAGATATTACGATTTCAATTTCATTCACGATTTTCTTCAAATCAAGTGTCTGCGGTCATCTATATTTGCAAACATCACAGAAACTTACATAATACCATTCAAACAATAAATGCCATAACTCTACTGTAAGAATGCAAACTAAAGTCAAGAATTTATTTCATATGTAGTTCTATTTATTAACACGAAACATGCTATACATAGGCTACACTGAGAAGCCTTTTCTGAAATTGATGACCAGCTTTTACACTGATTGTACTCCAGAACATGCGACCTGTCCTGGTGTAGTACGCTGCTTCTGATTGGTTAGCTTGGCTGGATGGTAGGGAGGTGGCTTTGACGATCCCAAAATCGTATTGTCTGAAATCACGATTTTCGGTCCAAAACGATAGATTGTTCAGCCCTATGTTCCAAAGAGTCCCACTGTCAAAGTTTGCCGCAAAGGGAAAAAAATGTGATTCTGTGCAAATTAAAATCAATCTCATAAGTCTCCTCAGGGGATGGAATTATAATTGTACATATTTATGGGAAACTTGAGATGTGGGTGTCTGTTGGCAGGTGGACCTGCAGGCACTTGTGCACCTACTTCTTTCTGTGAATAAACAACTGCAACAGTTGCATCCATGAGGTTACTTCCACTGTTTCAGTTTGGGCTCACATCATGTGATGCTTTTGCACAAATGTGACATCTCTTCTTGCAACAGTGACAGTATCTTTGGACAAGTCACGTGGTGGGTGACAAACATGTAGAAACCACATACGCTTCATTACTTTCATTTTCTTCATTGTCAATTATACGTCCTTTCAGCCCCAGTTATTTTGGACAAGTTTCAAGTTCAAGCTACTTTCAGAATGTTTGGTTGTCCAGAGTGAGTTTGTTAAGTGTATATGTTGTCAAATTGATAAAGATTCTGTCATATGTACCATCATGTCGTTGTGTTTTCTGCAGTTCAATGAACTGACTGAAACACGAAAGACTCTAGATCAAAATTCATCACAGTAATTATGTCATATTCATTCATATCTTATCTCTCTCTTGTTTTTCATGTCTGTTTGTCTTGGGCTGTTGTACTCCCAGTGGTTTGGAAGCAGATGAATGACGACTGCTCCATCTGTATTCCTGTTGAAATCTTAGTGTATGTTATGATCATATCCGAGACTAAATAAAACAGAAATCAGAAAAAATTTACATCGTTCTTGAAAATTCACTCGCTTCCATTGTTTATCAATTATTAAATAAAACCATAAACAGACTCCATGTACACTGTATAAACAGTAAGCTGCATGTAACGTGGTTGTTTTCCTTTATTTCCTATAATTTTTTTTTTACCCAAGAAGTTCTCAGATCCCTACCAATACCATCAAGTGCACTCCAAGTTGTGTAATGATGTACAATGCCATAAAAGTAAATGCTTACTTTAAAAAAGTGGAAGAAAAGTTAGATAAAGTTGCCATTTTACTGGTGCCATTACCTTATGTGCAAGAAGTAATACATGCAAAAAAAAAAAAAAACAACAAGAAAAAACATAAACCTACAATCTAATATAACTAATAATTCAGAATTAAACTTTAAAAAATTAACCAGGTTTGACTTTTACTCACTGTATGGGAAACTGATGCGCGGCGTGACATCATCCTCAGTGGCCTTCACTAAGTGGAGGCAGCAGCCGGCCAATAAGAGCGCAGCGCCCAGAAGACAGTGGATAGCTGCAGGTAGTGTCCACATGGTTGCCTGATCCACTCACACGAACATACACAAATGTACCATTTGTTTTAAGATTCCTTGGAATTTATGAAGCTCCTCTCGACTCCACAGAGCTTTATTTTCTCCCTCCCATCTTCCTGGAAGCTGAAGGGGGGAGTGAACGTGTCCTTGACTTGATACTTGTACTCCCAGTGGTCCTTGCACACAGTTAGAAGACTCTCAGCGCAGAGAAGAGGAATCCTCTGTGGATTAAAGGCTGCGTGTTTTCATCTACTCCTCGCGCTCGTCGATGGATCAACACAAAGCTCCGATTCGTGGCCATTTAGTAGAAGTCATTCTGGATCTGTGAAGAGAAGACAGAGAAATGACGTTTCTGATTTATGACCAAAAACATATTCAAAAAAAAAAAAAAAAAGATTAAACACAAGCCAGAACAACAGATCCACATCCAACACTGTGATGTTAACCAGCAAATCTGAAACCAAAGGACTGGTATTAGACTGTGGTTTATTGTGGAAAATGATGTGTGTAATTAATTAACCATTATTTTTAGAGTTCAGGTTTGAGTGATATCACCCAAAAATGATCATTTTTCTATTACAAGACTTGACTAATAAAGTGTCGCATGGATGGCTGCAGCTAAAAACAAATATTTATGCCCCTACTGTTACTCTTTCACCACATTGCTGAAAGAAAACAAATCATTCAGACCACCAACCAGCACATACGCATCATGTGGCAGCTTGAGGTATTTTACAAACGTTTGAGTTCAAGTGGAAGTCCAATTTGCTGTTTGCACCACAGCCCACAAAGTTTCTCTGCAAGATAAAATGCCAGTTGGATTTTTTTTTTAAACCCCTGTATTTAATTACTCTGTCATCTGAAAGATCCCCCAGAGGATAATATCAGAGCTTGGCTCTAATTTTCTGGCTATAAATGATAGAAGAGCAACTCCCAAGACAGCTCTGTAATTTGTCTCAAAGAGGGCAATGAACACATCTGCTCTTTGACTTTTATTGGCCTCAGAGTGTGTGCAGATAAAGAGGCTGCTGTGTCGATATAGACTGAGATTTTCTTTTTTTTTTCCTCTCTTTTCTTTTTTTTTCATTTCTTTTTTTATTTAGTAGTGTTAGGTTTCTAGGAAAACACTAAAAACATATACTTTGCACATCTGTTTCATTTATGTTTCCTAGAATAAATGATAATGTTTTTCCTCTCAGCAACATCATAATTAGCCCAAACTAAACACCTGGCACATGATCTGTTCCTTGATGTGACGGAGTCCAGTGAACGTAACAAAACCAGCTCCTTGGATAAAAACCCATGTGTCTGACGCTGGTGTTTTCCTCCCTTTAGCTCCCACAGAGGTGGTGACGTTGAGAAAGTAAATACCGGAAAGCACATGGCATCTCTGCTTGAGTAACTTGCATCATTGCAACAACTCCTTAAAGACGTCATTGAAATATTTATGGCAGTAATATAAAATCCAGCCTATGAGGTGGGGTCAGCAGCCTCTGGACATCTGGTGAGTCAGAGTCCTGCTGGGGATTCACTGGAAATGCAACGGCCACAGCGGACAGCTGACTAAACTGGATGAAGGTGCATTGTCTCTTAAGCATCCTGATGGCCATGAAAACAGAATAGTTGGCTGACAAACTTGCAGACTGGCACAAAAAGTATGTAACTGAATCACAAGCTGCCCACTCTGCAGAAAATCACTGGATACAGACATATCTGGAGATGGGAGGAAGACTTTTTTCAAAGGTCATGTGTTTTACTTATTCTGTGACAGTAAAAATAACTGCAGAAACCATCCAAGACTTTCAATCTGTATGTAGCTGTAGTTTTAGCTCATCCTGGTATAAAACTAATACACCCTTTCCACTGCATTGTTAACAACTGCAACATGTTTTAGGAGTCTGGTAATGAGGACTGAACAATAGAACAACCTCACAATGGGACTAAACAAAACTCCAAGGCACCACATGTAGGTAGAATATCTACTAAGTTCAACAAACTAGAAGGAAAGTGTTTGTTTTAAAGTGTAGCTTTCTTTTATAGACATTTCTGTCCTCATGCTGTTTGTGCCTGAGTTTTACAAAAGGGGCAAGAAATTCATGATGCATTCAGTCAATGTAATGCTGCAGTTAACACGCCTCATAAATTTAGGAATCTATACTGATGCGGTCACAAATGTTGTTTTTCGGATTTTAATACATAATGGCCCATCTGTCATTATGATGAGTAGGAAAAAGTTAACTAATAACCGGTAACTTCCTTTTTCCAGCTCTCAAATTCCAGTATTATGACATTATACCATATGTAAAGATAAATATTGATATTGTTAAGCATGGGAAAACATATTTTCTGTAAAATCTTGCAGTATTTCCTTGTCTGAATGTCACTTCCTTGAGGTTGCCATATATGCTCAATTATCTTTTCTTTAATGTTACTGAGCTAAATTCTGCTTCGTTGTTTGCATGCATCTATTCTGCAAGAGTTCTTATTGTTTTAACACCATGTGGGTGTTAATTCTAGTCAGTAATCCATGCCAAAGTAAGGGTACAATTGTAGCATGTGTTACAAATGATGTGCACTGGTATAATGGCTGTGTTTTTCAAATGCAGCTGCATACGTTTGCTTTAGCTACAATAGGCTACCTATGGGCATATGATCAAAAATGCATCATGTTAGCCAATATATTATCTTCAGTCAGATTGGGGATTCTAAACATTTTTACAACTCCATTAAATCAAACTTTATAACTTTATGGGTGTAATTAATGTGTTTTACCAACAAGGACTGGACACAACGTAGACCTACTGAATGGTAGGATACATGACGGTAAGTATTATTATTAAAAATCTGAGTTTTGATAAATATTTTATCACATCCTTTGTACAAAAACAATGTTGAATAGTTGCATAAATGAAGAAAAATTGGTTTGACCTGAATTTTTTTTGTTTAATACCTTTTTTGAAAGTTGTGTAACATTTGAGACACACCCTGTCACAAATAACCTTCTGTGTGTTTCAGATGTAACATCGGATCAGCGTCCACTTGCGGTTTAATAACTCGCAACTTGTTTCATCATTTAAAAAAATTAAAGTGGTTAATCACAGCAGACATGTATAGGTCCTTTTCCTGAAAACATAATGCATGTAGGTAAAAAATAAATAAATAAATAAAAATCGTTGAGTAAAAGAATCAAAAAAGTGAAAAATGTTACAAATGAGGCGCCTCTCCTCTAGATTTAATTTGCGTCTGTAACTTACGGTGGAAGACTTTTCACACCACCATGCAAACACCTCACTAGTTTTACTGAACAAAAACACTGGCCACCTCATGGTTCCCTCATCTCAGCACCGGGTCCCCTGGGTCTGGAACAGTGATCCAGTCCATCTGTACCACTCCTCACTTCAGTACCAGCGTTAGTTCCTTAACTGCTCCACTGAGTGACTTAAGGCTCAAACATTCACTCATGATCCTGCCACATCTCTCTCCTCCTCTGCTGGAGCTTCTCCTGCTGAGACTGAAACAACAAGCATGGCTTCCCTGTGTGTCGCACACCCCAGGTCTCCATGTTCCCGGGGCATATTCTTACGTAACTCTAGAGTTCTTTTAAATTTTAATGAAAAGTGAGGAGGACTGTATTTAGGAAGCCTTCCTGACTGGGTAAAAAAAAAAAAAAAAACAGTATTTTTCCTACATAGCATTTTGCTTGTTGTTTTGCTTAATTCATGTCTTTCTTGTGTAGCTGTCCTTGTTTGTTTGTTTTTTTTTTTAAAGGTACATTTCCTA
>JAPTYR010000018.1:15423632-15436744 GCA_029814505.1 Siphamia roseigaster | reverse complement strand
TGTGTCTTACTTTGTTCATGTTACTTATTATTTTGTTGGTTTATTATTCATTTTTGTTGGTTTTTATTCATCACTTTAGCTATGTTTCTTCATTTTGTTGCTTATTTTACTCTTTTGGACTGGAACTGCTAAAGTCTCAGGAGTTAAAGTTCTGGTTCTAGTTCTGGTTGGGGTTAAAGTGGAACCCATGAACTCATTCAGTGTAAACAGTGTCAGAGTTCTGTCCAGTGTGTGTCAGTGTTACTCCACAGATCCTGGAAATGAAAGTCAGCCCAACCTCAAACACAATCTGGGCCAAGTCTCTGAATGATGACCCGATTATCTTCAAACCCTAAATAACAGCAGAGAAAAGCCGTGGCAGGTTCAGTCAGTGTCTTTACAGGAGCTGTTGCTGCAGGAAACTAAATGAATGTGGAGAAAGTAAAAGAAGGAGACACGAGCTCAGCGGGACAAGGATTAGAACAGACCAGTTCGTAATAACAGAGGAATTTCGATTCTTCAGTCCAGGGTTACAGCCTTTCCTGTAAAAAGAACATTTAAGATTAGCATAAAACACTTTCATTTGTCATCAGCATTAAAGGGATAGTTCTGGATTTTTGACATGACATTAGATCTTGACATCACATTTTGACATTGATGTCATCCCTGTCAGCAGTGTCATACAGCCACACTGACTTACCCCCGACAGTGGCCAATGAGCCCAGTTCTGGCCCAGTTTGGGTCAAAAGCAAAGAAGTCCGGCAAGTTTGCTGGGACACTAAAATAAAAAGTTTTTCTTCTCAAAAACAGCATGTTTTCAAAACAGTGATTTATTTGCATCATAAAACCAATATCCACAAAAGAGTCACACCTCATAATCACTTGGCCCTCCTTTCTCTCAACTGACCGATCCCAAGCCATGCACAACGAATGCTACCTCGGACAAATTTGGCAAGAAGCAACTCGGTCAGGGGGCACGTCTAATGAATATTCAAAATGGGGACACCAATACCTTTTAGTCAGTACTTCAGGCACCACTGGACAGTTTCTGGTCATCTCAGGAAATTTCATCTAGAAGCAGACAGCAGGGCCTACAGTATGCAACCGAGGGATACATCCACAACATATTTTTCAGTAAAAGAGACAAAACGACAGTCATTGAGGTGAGAGCCTTTAGGTCGCAGAGGAGAAGCCCCACTGCATCTGTGTCGAGAGCGAGATGATAACCTGTCAGCGTTGCTCCTGCACTGCTGGGTAAGTGTCTGGATTAACTACAGACTCATGACAAGATACTGTCATGTAATGAACTGCTCAAGTGTTAAAAGTGAACAAATTCTCAGTGTTAACGCGTCCGTTTTGAGTTGTCATCGGTCAGCTGTACTAGCTTTAGCAGTAGCCTTGTTCCTGTGGGTTTTAACACAACCATGGTCAAAAATGTGTTACGTTCTCACAGACATTTATCGTTACTGTAAAACACAGAAAGTGAAACGGCTACTTCTCAATAAAAGACATTTACCCCACACACACACCTTTTGACCATGATAAACTTGTAGTGAATTTGATAGCGTCTGACTGGGATAGCATCTATAGCTTCTACAGTGAGTTTAACAGCTACTGAGGTAAAAGTTGTCCGAGGTTGTTCGAGGGTTCTGGCCAGCTGCATTATAACACAGAAAAGGGGGCGTGGCTTGGGATTGATTGTCAATTGATTAAAAAAAAAAAAAAAGTTCTAATAAAAAATTAGTTGAGAGAGACAATCACATCCAAAGACATGACAAAGTGTGAAACTCAATCACTGTGTTAGGCCTACTGTTTATCTGTCAAATGTTCAATGTCGTCAGCTTCAGATGCTGCAGCTCTTTCGTAATTTATAGTTTGTGCTGTTGTTTGTTCAGTATTAATTGCCGACTTTGTAAATACAAGCTGGGTTGACCCTGGAAAATAAAATTCTCACTTTGTGCAGTAATCTACACCTGGCTTTTCTGCCTCCGGCCATAATAATATACATCATATAGACCAAAGGCACTAACTTTAATGTTTATTTAATAGTATAGTAAACTATTAGATGAACAAAAACAAATTTATTTGAGCAAAAACCAGTCTCTGTTGTGAATGTCTGGAGTCGCCAGAAATTTTAAATCTTAAAATGGGGTCAGGCGACATAAAAAAGGTTGGGAACCACCGAGCTAATGGGTCTGAGTGATATTAAAAACAGGAACTCTGCTATAAGATAAGGGTAAAATCTATAGTGGTGCTAAAACGGGTCACTGCTTTATTAGGAATGTAGCAGCTTATGGGTAATATGACTATCAGAAAGAAATCCTCAGGATATCCTCCCACCGAACCCTTTTACTGGTTTTTAATATGGGCAGCCTCATCATAACTCATAACAACCTGCACACAATGCAGGCCCTACTAAAATGTTTCCATGTATAGACATTGGTTTGTTTTTGTTTCTAAGAGGGAATTCCTGTGGAGCAGGAAATTAACTTCTGATTAAATGTAAACAACAGAAATAAAGGGATGAATAGGATACTAACTATTAGACATAAGGAAGAAAAATGAGCCACATTTACCTTTTTCCCCTTAAGTTACACTTGAGATGGAAAAAAACAAACATATAATACAACCAGTGAGAGAGAGACAGAGAGAGAGAGAACAGCATTATTCTGTCTGCAACATAATTTCTACCCTGCAGGTAACAATATTTTTTTCTTGGCTTTGAAACAAACCAAATCTCAGTCTCCGTACAAAGTAGAACAGATTTTAACCCAGGATAAAATAAAAACCTTTATGCATGCTCCAAACTTTGGGTCTATAATGTGAAACAGCTGTTCACTGAAGATTTGGGATCTTAATGCCTGAAGGCAAACTTCCTCCGATAGAGACACATTTGTACAAAAGCCACAAAAAAGGATACGTCTGTGACTCAGTATTCACACTTCTATGCTAATGTGTTTCTCTTAATGGTATCAAGTTGCTGATGAAGTAAGGCTGCAACAAACGATTGCGTTCATTGTCAACTATTTTCTCAATTACTCAGTTTGTTCTAGAAAATGTGCGAAAATGTGAAATATGCCATGTTTGTCTCCAGCCCACAGATACATTTTGTTTCCTCAGATCGACTTCAAACTACATTTTGTCATCCAGGTTATGAGAATAAACACGAACAAGCCAATGAAGAACTATGATTTATGTTGTGAAAGTCAGCATAAAGTAACCTGGAAAATCTTACCAGAATAATGCATGCTGATGTGAACCGTGTTTTGTGTTTCACATTTCCTATTGATTTTATCCTGCAATAACAGAACATGAAATGGTGAAATTATCAGGTGAAAAGATACAAATATCTGAGCTGGAATAAAACAACACCATTCATAAAAACACTGCAGCTCCTGCCAAAACATTACCACAAACCAAATTAAAGAACCACTTTGTGACCTGTGATTTTCCTTTATTATGATGGTTGGGCCAAGATTAACGAGGTCATCAAGATTAATGATGTCATCATTAGATTAGGATGTCATCAAAATTAACAACCTCATCATCGTTTTGATGACATCATTGTTTTGATGACATCATTCCAGCTGATGTCATCATATCCATGTGTGTGCTGATGTCGGCATATGAATTACCTCCATATATATAAAGTTTAAAGAGAAACTAGATTGACAGTTTTAATAGACATTTCAAATTCCACCCATAATAAGTAAATCAGATAATTAAAAATAAATAAATAAATCGTAAAAAAAAAAAAATAGGACCTTTGATCTACTTAACACTATGTCACTGGTAATCTATAAACCCAATTTGGTACGAATTCAACCATTATCAAAATTTCACCCTTTAAAAGTAAATGGAAAAAATAAATCAAAAAGTCATTAAAAATTTGAACTTTAACCTACTTTTTCCAAAATAATCAGATCCATTCTGTGTCACAATATATAAACCAAATTTGGTATCAATTCAACCAATAGTTTTGCCATTAGAGTGTTGACAACAAAAAAACAGAAGGAACTAGAAAAACCCTCAGAGAGCGCAGACTCCGCCAAGGTAGATCAGCCCCCACCCTCCCTAAATAACCTAAATGACCGATGGGTTTCACTTTCACTTCTGCAAGCAGCGATCTACCCTGAAACACACCTCCACTGATCACCACCAAAATGTAACCATTTGTTCCTTGTGCAGGTATAAACATTTCTTGAAAATCTCATCCAAATTCATCCATACCTTTTTGAGTTATCTTGCTATCAGAAAGACAGACAGATAAACGCCGACAAAAACATAATTCCACCATTCCTTAGCAGAGTAACCAGGTAATAAAGAGATAGGAAGCATGTTTGATGATGTGGAACCAAACCGGTGGACTGGATTTTACAAGTTGGTGTCACACATCCACTCACCAGAGGAGGAATGAGGCTAAGTGAAGTAAGTTGTGACTCCATCCACTTGGTGGCAGTTCTATACCGCTAAGTTTAGTTTACAAACAACCAATAAACACAAAATAATGTCAAGTAAGTAACACCATGTTGAGCGTTGACAACGTGGGGTCGGTACCGTGAAACTAAAGCAGCATCGAAAACAAGTCTTCCCATCACTATTTTCCTGCAGAGTTGGCATGTTGCAGCATTTACATTTTTCTCGCTTCTTTTGTCAGCTTCAAAATCAGCTACGCAGCAGTTTTAGTTTCTCGTTTCACCCCAAAAAGGATATGACCTTCCTGGTAAACACACAACATGTACTATCGACATGCTGCTAAAATGTCATCCTTCTTCTTAGCTCTGCAGGTAAGATGTTTATGTGATAAATAACTGTACGATATAATGTCCATTGTGTTGTCGCATTTCATATTATGGATTAAAAAAAAAAAATTAAAAAAAAAACTGTCACCATCAGCACTTTTAATTCAACAAAACCTGTTATTCTGGTAATCGTCGGTTCGGCAAGTTTGGGAAAAAAATTTTTTTAAATAAACCAACTTGGCCCATTTCTATTCATGTATTTATCTCTAACTTTTTGCTCCACATCATTTCTTTCCTTCGCGAAACAGTAAAACAGTCAGTGTCTTTCTATGTAAGTAAGTGCAATCACATTGGTTGAGAATAGCACACGCAGCTTTTTTCTGTCATTCTTAACCATTTTACACCAATATGAAAGTCTCTGAATAGAAACTAGCAGTCTTTACTGCATTATTAATTCACAAGTGTGATTTCCCAGGGTGGTAATAGGAGGGCTCCGGATGTTCCTGCATGTATTATTAATTATTCATCAAATCATCTTTCCATTGATCAGTGAGTGTAATGCATCCTGCTGTAATATGTCACTGATGCTACGATGCTGCTTTCTGATCTTCCCCTTTGATGGACAGTATGTTCAATAACTTTAAATAGATAAAAAGAAAAGACTTTTGGTTAATCTGTTTAAAAAAGCATCATTGCAAATAATGTTTTATTCCGCTCACAAGTTGGTTAGAAAAGTTCTCGTCAACGCGCCTCCGTTTCCTAGGATGATCAGGGACGAGGCTGAACACTGAATGTCGTCTAATTGGCTTTGCACAACATTAACCCATAAACACCCAGTGTGACTTTTTGTGGTAATCCTCACATTTTATTCCCCAATGAAAATCATCTGTCTTCCAATATTTAATGACTGACCATGTTGGTGTTCACAATAACTCAGAATAAAGTCAAAGGTTCTTATGGCAAAACAGAAAAAAAATGAATAAGAAGTGAGTCGTTAAGTAAAATCTATCATTAAATGAACATAAAAACAAATGTCTATGGTGAATCACTGCTGTAGATGATGACTGTGTTTCCATGGCAACTATGGAAACACTGAAAGTTGAGCCATATCTGATGACAAACTGTATTTTACACCAATTATTTACATGCATTGATAGGAATAGCGGAGGGACCGTTTATGTGTTTTCGGTGGATGTTGGGTCTTTATGGGTTAAGCTAAAAGACAAACTTCAACTGTTCAACCATAGAACGTGCGCCGTGTCCATGATCACCAAACACTAACGTCACCTCGTCGAAGGTATGCATTAAAGCGCAACGACAGAGATTTAACATCCCCCTTGTTATCTGCGAGTCTGTCTGTGACATCGATCTGAACGTGGTATATATACAGGAATGAAACGTGGGAGCAAAGAGCATGATCTGACACCATTTTAAGGGTGATCCTAAGCTCGACTGGGCCCTAAGGAACATCCAGACTCCCCTTTTACATCAGTGTACATACTGCTCAGCTTCGCCATGAAGGAAAGGAGCAATTATCATTTCAAACGAGTGAGTGAAGCAGAACTGGCAGAGGAGATAAGTGCTTAAAGGAGAGCCGGGTCACCTTATTCCCTCTGATACAGAGTTGCCCTTGCTTCAAATTATTCAAGCCTGACGGGGAACAGTGGGAGATCGGTTCTTGAAAAACTTGCAAAGCGTCAATAATGAGCTGTGCGTGTCTGTCAGAACACAGTACGATAGGAGGCATAATTTTCCCACTTGATCGCAGCTCTGTTACAGGAACTACTGGAACCATAGTGGGTTTTATTTGCAGGCATATGTGGAAAGTGTTGCATTTACTAATTACAGCAGAAACTTATAGGGAATTAGGAGGCATTGTCTTTTCCCCATTCGTAACCCGATTGTCCGATTATTGTAATAAAGTGCAACGGACAAATGGGAGATCTTTGGAATGAGGGTCTAACATTTTTGCTTTAGGTAGGACCATCACAAGATGAAGGGGAATCTCAATTTCCACTTGCTGCAGATACACTCCATAGTTTGACAGAATGCATTTTAATGACTGCCTCAAGACATCAGCAGCAAGTTTGGGAGTGAAAACAGTAGCATTTCATTTATGTGACTTTCTGGCCCAAACACAGTACATAAGGAACACTGTGATTATCAAAGCTCTCCATGTACTGGAGCTGAAGATGATGTCAGTCAAGACTGTGAACAAACTGTGGCGTGACAAAGGAGAGTTGAAGATTTACAGTCATGTAATCGCACAATGGAGGCCTTTGTGAGGTCTGGACCACGCTGTGTTAGCATCACAGTTCATCTGCTAATTACAACATCAAATCCAAAGACTTGGCGATCCATAGTCGACAATTCACCTCATGACTTAAACATCAAATTGGGGGGGTACAATTAATCCCTACAGTTAAACCGTTGTGAGGACTTATTTCTTTACATGATTTGACAGGCAGGGCAATAGGATTTAAAAGCGTATCAGATGACGATATTCTGTTTCTGACCCTGGCTTCACCCTGGCAGACCCTCACTTCTATCACTTCTGTGTGTTCAGGTACAAATGCATTGCATAATAAATGTCAACAATCAGAACCACAAGGCTTTGACCACAAAAGTCTTCATATTACTCATCCCAGGAGGAAACATGACGCAGTTTGTCGGAGTCATTTGTCAGGTTTGCCACTTCAAGGCAGTTGGGATGTTTACGCTCAGCAAACATGTGTTCTTCAAAGGGACAGCTGAAACACTTCTGCTTTGTTTACTGTCAGGTAAGGGTTCCGTCTTTGTCGTAGTGAGGAGTCGTTGCCAATAAAGGAAGTAATAAGTCAACTGTGTGCCCAACCTCCCCCCCTCAACTGGCAACTGTCCCACTGGTAAAAGCTGATACAAGGGGATGATAAGGACTCACATCTTGATAAATTTAATCACATTTGACTGTTAATCATGTAAAGAAATCTACAAATTAATTCAAGTGATAAGACTGAAGCTATCATGAATCATCATGACAAATGGCTTTGCAATGAAGTAGTAGTCAAATCTATTAAAATATCTTGTAATGTAGTAGTAAAAAAGAAACAGTTATACTGCAATCAATCTTTTGAAAACAAGAAACAAATAAAATACAATACGAGATAGATATACTAGAGTAAATTAATCCAAAATAAATACTTGGATAAATTGGTCCAAAATAATTTTTTGGACATTTGAGTGCACTGTCACAACATTCAACAAAGTAAAGGGGGGGGGAAAGTTAAATGTAAAAAAGGCTGCAAATCTTAGAACGGAAACATTAAACTGTTTTTCCTCGATTATATGAATTTTGAGATCGTCTGGAGCCAAAATTGTAATCATGATTAAAATTGGATTAATTGAACAGCCCTACCAAAAAGGAGGAAAACCACATAACAGTTTGGAGTAAAGTGACTTGTTTTTGCCAAACAATGGGTGATGGGTTGAATAATAGTCAGTTGTGCATTTTGAGTGACCTTGTTGACTTTTTAATTTTAAAACCCAATAAATGCAAAATTAGGGAGAATGCAACAGGTTTATATAAAAAATATTAAATAGGAAATATTTTGATTATTTTAAAAGGAAATACAACAGCAGTATAATCAAAGTAAACAACTTGATTATTTGTGATTAAAAATCATACCTGCACAATTTTAGACACAAACACCCATTTGTTACTGAAGTGCAATCACTTTAAAGGGAGCTTTTTACATGTGTATCAGAGTCATGGCTTAGAAGGAAAAACAAACTTTGGAAACAACTTACTGGTGTGGAGGTTGAAATAAGTGATCAACTCTGAACAAGGAAGGCATACGAGAGATTCCATCATGTTGCATTATGGGAAATGTAGGCTCCAGCATTTTGAGCTAAACTTGCTCCTCGGAGAGAATATAAATGTTTGCTTCTGATGTTTCAGTTTTGAGGAAGCCTATTTTAACTTTATATCTCTTAAGTCTCTTGATCTACAATAAATAGTTTCTGTGGCCTTTACTTTAAGTACTTTTTAACTTTTATAATCTTCTTTAATGATCGACCAATATATCGGTCTGATATTTATGCTGTTTCATGTATTGGTATCGACCTGTTGATTTGGCCAATATACTCTTTTTTTTTTTCCCTGCCATGATTTACTGACAGGCCAAGGTCACGGCATCTCTGTGTTCTTACAGATACTGATGTACACAGTGAAAAATATAAATATAGTTTGATGTTGTAATATTTATTAGGTTAACTGTCACAATCTTTATTTTCTAATTGTCAGTAAAGAAGATTTTCTGACATTTGTAATCATTTTGCAGAGAAAAATATAAATAAAATCACAATTGGTTCCAAATATTGGCTTAGAAAAGTATGGGTCATCAGCTAAGGCTGATGTAAAATAAATAAATAAATCAGTATCGGTTCCAAAGACCCCATATCAGTCGATCACTAATCATCTTCTATGTCAAAGCACTTTCTACAAAGAAATAATCAGTGCTGTGCTCATTTCCCGTCGTACCTGCTGAATGTTCAGATGCAGAGCGTCCAAACCAAACAGAACAATGCACATCAATTCAACAGAAATATGAGATATGGTTATCAACAGATCACGAAGAAGAAAAAAAAAAAAAAAGAACATTGCAGATAATCACAGTCTGTTTTCCATTACAGATTCTAATGGAATTCTTAACTATTTGCCTTTTCTGCTACATTTCTTTCCAAACAAGAGGCGGACATTGAGAGGACATTCATTTCTCTCTGGAGAGAAACACGTTACATAATATATTTCCATCCAAAGACAGGCACCTCACCCAAGTCGATGCAGAAGACTTTTCTGACAAACCTGCCCATTTGTCAGACTGTCAGAGTAAATCCAACCGGCTGAAAGGGTCAACATGTCCAACCCAATCTACTCTTGCAGCATGAATCCCAATTAGAGTAAAACACAGGTAGGACTGTCACTGCGCTGCTATATAAAGAACCCATGAACTGCCACGACCACATTTAATGAACCAAACCTGAGCATTTGGAAAACACAGAAGTCTTATCACGCTTGGAACAGGATGAGCAACAGGTAGAGGCTGAAAAACTGGCAAAGGAAACCCTCATCTGCATGGCCTTAAGGACCATCCCAGGCTTTCAAAGCTCTCCTTTGGCTGGGGATGTAAACCCTGCAGGGCCTGGACCGCCTTTATACACGACCTAGAGGTCATTCTGAATATGAATGCTCTTACAACTGGCAAACAAAGCAACACAGACACAGCAGAGACAACAAGACCCCAGCACAGAACTTCAGTGAGATTTTAGTGAATGCAAATGTCAACGATTAGAGTTTGACACCTCAGTGTAAAGGCAAAGTGTGAGTTTTCACAGTTTAGGTTGCATTTATGTACGAGCAGATTCCTCAAACTGACACGCCTTCTCTGCCAAATGTTCTGGCTGCAGGAAAACCTCAAGAGAAAACAAAACCTCCACGGGATTCCAAACACACAGATTGTTTTTATTTAGGGCGGACATCTTAACTGTTACTATTCCACCAATAAAAACCATAGAAGTAAGACCTTTAGGAGCTGGGCTCAGCTGATGAAGGCACTGTGGCTGGCCGGTTGCCTGTCCTGGCTTTGGCCCAATGAAATGACTATTTTCCCACATCTCAGTATTCAGTCTGGGACACTGCACAGGGACTGAACACGCAAGTTCCCATCAAACTGTACTGAGCAACACCAGTCCCTCTGGACGCCATGGGATATCACTAACCTTTAGAGAGTTAAAAAGCTGCAAAGTGTCTCTCCACTTCCTTTCCGACTCTTTACCACAACCTCTCCACATGCTGACCATTCCTCTGAAGTTGTTACAGTGGGTGGGGTGTTGGGTGGAGTCTGTCTGTTTGTTTTCCAGTGTTTGAATGTGTGTGTGATTGTGTGGGTGGGGGTCTGAGCGTGCATATGCATGTGTTTTTCAGAGAGTTAAAGCAAAAGGGAGGATGAGGTGGATGCACGCAAGATGCTGTAGCTGTGTTTAGAGTAACGGTGCCAGAGACATAGTGTTTCAGTGTTATTAGTGTTACTGATACAGTATCACACACTGGTGAGAGTGGAAGAGCAGTGGAGGCCCAAAGGGGAAAACACAGCTTCCATTTACAGTCATTTACAGTCTGATTCTACCAAAGCACACAAACACCCTCTGAACTAGTGGTTTTCAACCTTGGGGTCAGGACCTCGCCTGGGGTCACCTAGAATTTTATATGGGGTCACCTGAATTTGCTAGTAATTGATTTAAACAACAATAACAACTTACTAAAAAGAAATCTATGGAGAGTTGAGAGAGATAATCACATCCATAACAGACATGACATATGGAAGCTGAAACTGAAGCACTATGGTACGGTTTCAGATGCTGCAGATCTTTCATAATTCATAGTTTGAATTATTGTTTGTTCGGTATTAATTAGGACTGTCAAATGATTCATATTTTTAGCTTTTCAGACTATTTTTGACTAATTTTGAGTAAATATTTTTATTTTTAATCTATACTGTCAGGGAGGTTGGACTAAAATTTCCAAGAAAAGGCACTAAGAAATACAAAAAAATGCTGAGAAAAAAAAATATATAAACATGCGAAATCCACTAAAATTCACAAGAAAAACCCCAACCCAAAACAAAACCTAACATAAAAAACAAAAAGAAAATCAATAACTGTTCCTTAATTGTCTTGACATTTTTAATCAGATTAATCACGATGATGGTGTTAATGCATTAATTTTGAATTGTCAGCCTTATAAACTGGACTGACTGTAATCCTGACCAAGAAAAATAAAATTCATATATAAATATCCTCTAAAATTAACATTTGTTTACAACATAGTAAATGAAACATTTACATGATCAAAATCAAATTCATTTTAACAAAAAAAAGAAAAAACAAAAACACAACAACTACATTTTGAATATCCGGGTTACAATGGGCCCTTGAGCCAAAAAAGGTTGGGAACCAGTGATCTAAACCCTCACACGCCTCATTATCCTCCACATTCAGTCCATTATGAACACCCAGGAGTTAAAAACACAGAAAGAAAGGGTCGAACATGTTGGTGTCAAAGACATGTACAGTGATATGGGAGGTATGTCAACACATAGTACAACATGCCAGCAAAGATAAGAGGAGTGGTGCTAGTCCAAACAGCATTAGGGGGGGGTACTGAGGCATCATTAGGCAAAAGTCAAGTTGGACAGAAGGATGAAAATGCTTCTTCACATGATGTTGACAGATAACTCATTCAACAGCATCTTGTGCCTATATGTTTCTGTAAAGCTGCAGAAATGTTTATGTTGCTTCTTTGGCTAAATGCAAAGAGCAGCTGTTTACCCACATGGAAGCAAAACAGAAAACAGAGGGTATGCACATTAGAATTCCTCAAACTATGCAGCCTTCAAGTCAATGCTTCTCATTTTTTTAGGTAATTGTGGATTCTCTTCACGATCCAACCAGCACAAGGAAGACACAACATGCACATCCTTGATTAAAATTACATGAAAGCATCTATGAGACAAGATATACAGAAGGAAAAAAAACACACACAAAGTTAGGTTTTAGGGAGGAAATGCATCACCAATCCCAACACTAAGAAAACCTCAATTAACTGCTGATTAAAGATCTAATAATAAGCTGTGCGTGTTCCTTTTTTTTTTTTATTTTTATATTTTCCCCAGGCTAGGAAGGGGAAATAGAATAACAAAGAGAAGCACCCAGCTGATACAACCATTCTCTGCTGCAAAGGTGTTTTTACCTTAAAGCAGACAAACAGAAGAGGCATAAAAAGAGCTTACCATCAACGGGAGGAGGAACTGAACAGCAGCGAAAGAAAGAAAAAAAAAAGAAAAACCAATAAAAAAAAAAATTAAATACACTCTCCCATACACAGATTTCACAGTACTACAGGAAAATAGTGGGAAATAAACCGGAATAAGATTTAAATCCGTAAAGTGCGTCTGAGCTGCAGTCCGCTAACGTGTCCACGGAGCGAAGCCCATCCTGTGCGTGTCTGTGGACGAGCCTCCTTTACTACAAAGTGCTTTAATGCTCCACACTGTGGCCACTCCCACAGCACACGCTGCCTAAAACACATTTGTCACTCCTCTGCATGGAATTACTCTTGGAAAACCAAAAGCAGGAAAATGTGATCCAAGTTTCAATTTAGTTCAGTTTCCCCATTTGTCATTGGAAAAAAAAGAAAAGAAAAAGAAAAAAAAAGAAGGAATTTAACCCTTAATAAACTAGTTTTTGGAACTTACTAAATGCAATTTTATTTAATTAATTAATAGATAGATAGATAGATAGATAGATAGATAGATAGATAGATAGATAGATAGATAGATAGATAGATAGATAGAT
>JAPTYR010000018.1:15378757-15391742 GCA_029814505.1 Siphamia roseigaster | reverse complement strand
GGTGTGTTTGGGAAGACTAGAAAGGAGATCATTGCAATAATCTATGCGACGTAACAAATGCATGCATCAGAATCTCTGCACTGGCTCAAGGGAGAAAGGGCCGCAGTCTAGCAATATTTTTTAAATGACCAAAAACTGTTTTAGTAATGGCCTTTATGTGCGGCTCAAAGCTAAGCTCACTGCCAAATAAAAAAAAAACAAAGGTTTTTAACCTTTTCTGACGGGACTAGTGAATATGTTCAAAGGTTAGCCTTCAGCCTTTCTCTCTGAGCCTTCGGACCAACAATTAAAATCTTAGTTTTGCCCTGGTTGAGCTGGAGGAAGTTTACTGCCATCCAGGACTTAATATCTAAAATACATTTACAAAGGGTCTCAATTGGGCTAAGGTCATCAGGAGACATGCCAATATAAAGCTGGGTGTCATCAGCATAACTACGAAAGTTAATGCCCTGTCTCCTGATGACCTGTCTTATACTGCGTTCACACCAAACGCGGCGCAAAATATTTGCGCGACCAGATTACATTCAAAGTCAATGTAGAGACGCGAATTAGACATGAATTCGCTGCAAGTTGGTTCAGTGGCGCGTTTTGAGCGTCAAGCGCGCTCCCGAGTTTCGCTCAATTCACCTGTTGAAAATATTGAACTCCGGCGAATATGTCGCGTGATGGTCTGGCGTGATAGCCAACCACAGTCGTCGTTGTTGTTGATGTCAGCCCGTCAACACAAAAGCCAGTTTTCATCATCGAAGAAAAATTAATTGTTGCCGTCTCCGTCCACCCGGAGCTCTATGATGTGCAAAATTACTTCTACAGAGACCGAACAAGGAAGTGGCGATTAATGTGTGAAAATAATGCCCCATGCTCTTGGAACCACTCCAATATTTACATCTAATAAATACTTGCATTAACATCTTAGAATATTCTTGTACCTTTTACTGCACCTATTCACTGCATCAGTTAGGGTTTAAGAACATATTAATCACTGTGGTAATTATTCAGTGGAAGGATCTCAACTATTTGCTTTGCTAAATTCAGGATGCAATTTTTTGCAGAATGGGGAAGATTACTAAGTGCATGCAAAAATAAAAAAAAAACTACTTGATTAAAGGCCTTGAATATGTAAAAACACATATTTTCAGATTTTCTATGTAAACACTTGAGCTGGATTCTCTGATCAGACTGAGATCAAATATTGTTCATGTAACTGCAGCCAGAGGTAGAAAAAATATACAGGTCGATTATACTCAGCTTCTCTTTGCGAGCAGGAAATAATACAAAACAAATTTCAGCAGAGCATTTTTGCACAAAAGAGCTGTGTTTAAAAGATGACAAGCACTAACATTCAGCAGTGACCATTATAAATGCCAACACTAATGCATTTGTCATATTCCCAGTTTTTGTCTTTCATACATTCCTCTACTTTCTAGTCACAAAGATAACCACCAGACCATAGGTAACATATGCAAGTGGATTTTATCCTTTCCTCATGCCACTAACTTGCATCCATCTGAATATTAATGCGTATAAAGGAACATTTAGACCAAAATGTGTTCATTGCCACAGCCAGAATAAATCTGTACAACAAAGCAATGCATTTTTGTGACCGTGCCTTAACTGTCATTATTTCCTAAATAAATATGCAGCATTTAAGATTCCAAATACTTTCAATATAAAATAAAACAACACCCCGGAGCTGTTTATTCTTCTTCACAGTACGATCGTATCTTGCTCATTCTGGCCAGGCTTTTATATGCAAGTTCCAGTAAAGCTGCATCTTCCTGGCCTTACAATAACAAAACCATGCCCTGTTGGGAAGGGGCCACATCTAAAGTCAACATGGTGGCAGGGTTCCCAGGGTCTGGAAACTAAGCAGTAATTAAGAGCGCCGACATGAGAATGGTTACAATGGACGGTCTATCAACATGGCAGCAAATTCACATTACTGTGTTTAGGTGGCCTGTATTGTTATTTTCTGCTATTGCTGCCTCTTTTATATAAATTATGTAAGAAGTTTTTATAGCCTGCTGAGAATAAATATACATGTTACCTTTGCAAAAAAAAAAGCCCTCATACATATTTGACCTCCTGTCAATCAGGATTAAGAGAAAAAAAATATATGTATATGGAAGGTGTGTGTGTGTGTGTGCGTGCGTGCGTGCGTGCGTGCATGCGTGCGTGTGTAGTGTAATGTAAAATACTACAGGGTCACATGACCAGTGCACTTTTGACACATTTCATTTTAAAAGGGAATAAAAAAAATACAAGCAAACATAAAAATAACAGCACAAGTAGATGTTATATTGGAATGTATTACAATGGAACGTATCAAAAATAAGGGGGAAAAAAAAATCCTTATATCTCTGTGACAGACGAATTTCTATGAAACAAATATAATACATTCAAAATGAAGTAAAAATAAAGTGGAAAATTGTCAAGGATCAAAAACAGATATCTGATATAGGTGGTATTGATGAAGGTCTAAAGTTGGTCAATATGCTCAATGCACTGCTGATACTGAAGCTAATGCTAATGCTAATCCTAATATTAACCTTTATGGTAATACTAATGCTAATGCTAAGTGTTGTGTCTATTAAGACGAGTAAAATGCAGAGAGCAGATTTCCCTAATAGTAGATAATAACCTGGATTAACCTTTAACCTTTAAAAGAGAAGAAAAACTGTCAAAATGATAAATTTATTTCACTTACTTAAAACAAAAAGCCCCTTCAGACCTGTAAATAGCCTATGATTCTTTACAGTTAGAAGATTTAGCTGCTGTTAATTAACATGATGTATTTCACTCTCGACGTCAATATAAAATGTGTTAGAAAAGTGCAGATCTGGAAATCCCTGGTAAACATGATTGATGTCCCTGCAGAGATGAATCGATCGAGTAGACGTATACGTTACCAAAACTGAATTGACCTTTTACATTTCTAATTTTATTAAGACATACAGGTTTAACACAGTGATGGAGTAGATTATAAAGAGTAAAACAGGTTACACTGGAGTTAGAAGTAGTCCAAACATCCTTTTAGTTCAACTGACCTTAAATTGTTAACCCTCTGGTATCTGAGTGTACGTTTTACACACACTTTGCACTTAGTGTTAAAAAACAGTATTATTTTTCAGAATTTAAGTGAGATCACAATTCAAAAGTTGTTCATTTTTTGATGTTCTTTAATTAAATTAAAATTTGCACATTGTAAACAAAAGAAAATTACAAGACTAGCATCTGTCTTCCCAGTGTGCCAAAAATGCATTATTTCTTCCATTTAACCACTGTTTTTGATCCATATGCCATTAAGGCATAAAGTAATAAAAAAAAAAAAATGGTATTGTAGGTGTGCATTTTACGCACAAGCATTTATGAACATTTGACCCACCTCCAAAAATAATAATGCAAATTAACAACAAATTAATGTTGGTATGAATCTGCGACATATTCCAAGCTGCAAAAAAATCAATCATATGTGATCCAGTTTTTTTGTAGTATTTTGGGGGAAAATCTTTTGCATGTGTGTGTATGTGTGGGTTTTTTTTTTTTCATAAAAAAAAGTTTTGTTTTTTTTTCCACATTACAAACACAGTATTTAAAGGGTTAAAAAAATTTAACCATAATTGAGTATTTGGTATTTTTATTTACATCTTAACTTGATGAAATGGAGGGGGGTGTGTGTAAAAAGAGTTAACAAACAAACTGTATGAACATTTATTTATTTATTTTAATTTTTACATTATTCCACAAGTGTGCTTTTTTGCACACTTGGTACTTAGTAAGGGCCTCAGTGAGTGGGATACTCAAGGGTTAATGGTCAGTTATGTGGAAGCCTATTTTTGTGCGAAAGTCATTTAAAAGCAAAACTGTTTCAAAACTACTGGTAATTCTAATTTACACAAAGCATTAGAAGAACCTAGTGATGATGTGTGACAGTAGACCTCAGACTGTGCTGTCAATTGATATTTTTGTTGCATGAAAATTAAGTATTTCCTGTGGTCTGGTGCAGCTTGAGTTAATGTACATTTAAATGAGTCCTGACTGTGTATAACAGTCTGTACAGCACCTGCTATTAGAAAACTCTAGTAACATTTTCAGATGTGACTGAGCTCAGAAATGCCAGTGAAATAGTTTTTGTTTTGTCAAAAGTTGCCAAAGTCAAATCAATGGTCTGTAATTTACCCCAAATTGCATTTCAAGGAGTTGGTGTTCATATCCTAAATGAATGTCAGAATAAGACTTAATTTAGTAATATTCATGGCTCATCCTCAAATGCACTGAACCAGCCTATAAACAGATAAATATCATGTAGAAGGGATGAGTTCACATTAATATTCATAGCTTAGGGTAACCATCAGGGTAATTTCTTATAAGCTATATTACTTTAAGATTAAAAATAACTGCACATATTTTCAAGGACACCATGTATTTAATAAAAAAGACATGAGAAATACATCAAAGTATTCATTCACCCTGGTCTGGACACCGTAAAATGTTCTGTTCTGCCCCGTGAGGTACATTTCTTGATATTGGGCTCTTCAATTTCAGACTCTGCCTAACCAGCACTATTTACAGTTTAATTTAGTTTGGTTTGAAAAAATCTTCTCTTTTTCCTCCTCAAAAGGGACTGTGGAGTATCTTAATGCACAAAGGTGTCCCCTGGCGTCTCCAGTTATCCCTATCAGCCCAGACCCCCTTCTTCTTTCACCACCATGCCTGCACTGTTCCCTGTTGCCTTGGCAACCCTATGGCCAGTCAGGCCTCTCTCTTTCTCTATCTCTCTCCGTGGACACACAGGGACTTCTGTTCCAACCCCCGAGCAGCTGAAGAAGGACTTTGGAGGTTGTGTAGAGGAAAAGGTACACGCTTGTCCTTTTCTTCTTTCCCCAAGACATTTGTACGACCACATACAGGAGAATAGCACCATCCAAACTGAATAAAGCTTCCTTGATATATATATATATATATATATATATATATATATACGCTGTGTTTGTGTTCTGCACTACTGTGTATGTAAATTTAGAAAGCAGGACATAAAGGTCAAATACTGCAGGTACAATGTTACAGGGTTTTAGGTCTAAGAAGTGAAGGTATCATTACACATGAAAACACTGAGAACAGATTCTAATATTCATTATGATTACAAAGCATTAGTGTTTCCTTATTTTTTTCTATTTATCTAGGGCTGCCTGTCCCATCGTTAGGGTCGGGACCCAAAAATGGGTCATGGACCAGATTTTACTGGGTCACCAGTTGGCAGAAAGAAGCATCCATAATACTGCTGTGATAAATGAATATCAATTCAAGTAGGGAAAAAAATCTATTTTAAAAGATTGAAAGATTTTTTTAAATTGTCAATTCACTAGAGCAGGGGTGGCCAACCCTGGTCCTCAAGAGCCACAATCCAGCATGTTTTAGATATTTCCCTCTTCCAACACACATGATTCAAATGATCAGCCTTTCATCCAGCTCTGCAGAAGCCTGATAATGACTGTCAGGTGTTGTGGAAGAAGGTTACAACTAAAATATGCAGGATTGTGGCTCTTGAGGACCAAGGTTTGCCACCCCCGCACTAGAGACACATGACAATTTAGATTTAATTCAATTTAGATAATTTAGATACTATTTCGTACTCACAATGTTATGAAATGAAATGCAATGCAATTAAAAAAAAGAGGTAAAAAATAGAATGAGAATAAATAAGTAGTATAAACAATGAACTCAAAAATATAACAGAAAATAGATATAAATCTGGCCTACAATACAATAATGCAATACAGTAATGGTTATGAGGTGCATAATGGAAGACAACAGCAGCTGAAATGACAATAGAGTAATATGTAATAGTGCAGAGGTACAGGCTGGTTCAGTTCTAATGATGAATGTTTGTCTTATTGGTGAATATGGACCTGGAAACAAGAACAGTGTTTTGACCTTCTCGATTAAACAATGAATTATATTTATGTTTATATGCATTTGTTCACACATTCTTATTCATTCTAAAGTGTGATTCTGCCAGAGGGGGTTGTGATCTCAGGAACTGTCTGCATCACATTTACTCACATCAAACTCAAATGTATGTCATCCTGTAATAAATGCTTGAGACTGACATCAGTGTCTTGCCTGAAATGTATGATTGAAAGTCATGAGCAGAAACCACATTTCTATTCTGGATCTCCAGCTGAAAAAGTTTGGAAAATCGAGTTCAGCATTTGGGGAAATACAGTTGTTTTCTGTCAAAGAATTGACTTCTATGTATCAATCCATGAAGACCCAGCACTACTTTTGTGTCAGTTACCAAATTAAATGTTCAATGTAACTAACCTTTCTTCAGTGATTTATCACCATTGACTATAATATTATCCTCAGTGTTTTGCATTGTATCAGTATCAATCAGATATTTTCCTTTAATTAATTTAGTTTCAGGTTGATTATAGCAAAAGCTGAGGAAAAACTAAGAAAACTGGAAAAATTGACTTTTTCAGTCAAATATATCATGAACTGAACATAAACCTAATATTTCCATCTACTGTCATTGATCCAACTCCATGGGTTTTACTGATCAATCAGTGTTGTAGAAAATAACAGTGTTTCCACGTTCACTACAGAGCCTCTGAACGTCCAAATGGGTCATATCTGACGACCATGATAAGGTGACATTTTACACCAATTATTTATACAGATTAATCAATTGATCAGTTCAGAAGTTTTTAGATCAATAGCTTTTGGGGGGTGATGGATGTTAGTGCCTTTATGGGTTAAAAATGCATCAAAGCCAAATGGGTGCATGGGAAACAGTTGACCAAACTCTTAAATTTAAAATATATACACAATTATTAGAGTAAATTAAAACAATTTATGGATCAGAGGTGGATGATGTATGCACTGGAACAGATGACTGCACAGAGTGACTACTAACAGCAAATATTCCAATGTTGTGAATGTGTTGTAAGTAAATACAGTTGTGTTCTTTCGTTTACATACCCTGATTGAATGCATATGGGACGGTCTTGAATGTTCCAACATGACAATGACCCAAAACATAAGGTCAAGTCAACCTGTCAATGGCAACAGCAGAAAAAAGTGAAGGTGAAGGAGTGTCCATCTGTCTGCTGACCTCAGTATCACTGAACCACAAGGTGTCAACCATGCAACTAATGTAAAAAAACTTAAAATCTGAAAAAAACTGAAGGTGTTATTCCAAGAACAATGGTCAGCTTTACCATCTGAGAAAACACAGTGTCTGATCCACAACTACCACCAAATACTTCCATCTGTCACTGATGTTAAAGGGGCCAATACAGAGGATTAACCCATAAAGACCCAAACATCCATCACTGAATAAAACCGTCTACTGATCTAAACTGTTTAATATCTGTTGATCCGCTAATCCTGTTGATCCATGTAAATAACTGGTGTAAAAATGCAGTTTGTCATCTTTTCATGGTCATCAGATATGACCCATTTGGACATTGTGAGGCTCCATAGTTGTCATGGAAACGCCATCATAATCTACAACACTGATTCACCAGTTAAACCCATGGGGTTGGTCAATGACAGTGGATGCAGACATTTGGTTTATGTTAAGTTAAAAAGAGATTGGACTGAAAAAGTCCATTTTATTCAGTTTTCTCTATTTTTTTTTTTATATAATTTTCCTCAACTTTACTCTGAGCTTTTAAGAACACCTACATGATGAGTGAATTATGTGCTGGAAAATAAACAATTTGTACTGGGGGGAAAAAAAAACAAAATACACAAGATATTAGAATAAAAAACATTTCAATAGAGGGGAAAATTTGTTTGGGAACTGATACTAATGTCACACAGGGTCTTTATAGGTTAAAAGCTAGGGTATGTAAACTTATGACCAGGATCATTTGGATAGTTTATGCTGTCAGTATGATTTAAAAAGAGCAAACGCAGTCGCCATGAAAGTTTTTGTACCATACTGCGGAAAACAATTTTTGTCGAGTTAGGTCGGACCGCTGTTTTTAACCAATTTTTGGGTGCAGAATCCAAAACTGACATCAGTTTTTGTCAAGTTTTGTACTATAGGATCCCTGTTTTTGTAAAATACATGAATACTGTACTTATAATACTTATAACATGTGCTTGTTTTATATGAATTTTCAAATATTGACATACAATTAAATATAAAACAGCCATGCCTACAATGATTATTTAACATTTGTGTTTTTAACAAAGGTTATGGCTACTGTTGCACTGACCTATTGAGAGCTGCACACACCTTTCGCCACACTCTCTCTATGGTAACTGCACAAACAAGTTTCCATTTAGCTAGAGATAAGTCCAATCAGCGGGAAAGTCTTACTACAGCTAATGGAAAAAAAAAAACAGTGGAATTTGGCTTATCTCAAAGGTAAGCTGTGGAGAATAAACTTGACGTGCTAGAAAAAAAAATGAAATTTTGGAATCAGCATGACAATTTTGGTTTTTTAATCAGTGTAACGATCTAGGCTTGAACCAAAATGCAATAACACGCAGATTAAGAAAGTTAAACAGGATTTATTGTACAAATATAGTTCAGTCAGTAGTTCCAATGGGACCCTCTTCGGTCCGGTAACTCCGGTTCAGAACTATGACACTGAATCCTTGAAGATCCGAGGGGCAGAGCAAGAATCCAGGTCTGAGACAGTCCAGGGGTCGGTAACCATGAAATCCACACATGGGAAAGATTGAGCCGTGGTCAGGGCGGAAGGCAGGTCGGGTATCCGGGGAGCTCACTGAAACAGGTCCAGGCAAAGGCAGGTCAATACCTGGAGGCAGGCATCAGACAGGTGTCAGATAGAAAACAAGTTTTAGAGTAGTAACAGGCTGGCAAAGGTCAAGACAGTAAACAGGTTCATATACAAGTGGCTCTAGGAATCACTGGAAAGTCAGGAAAACACTGAACAGTCTGGCAGAGGAGACAGCGAACTGGACAGGTTAAATAGCTCACACCTGACGAGCCACAGCTGGGCACATCAGGTTTGCAGGATTGACTGATTGCAGCGCTGTCGGGGGAACTGGGTGAAAGTTCATCTGTAACACAGGAGCAGGCAAGGAAACAGTACAGGATCTGACAATCAGCATCAAAATTGAACCCAATAGTATATATATATATATACATATATACATACACACGCACACATATATATATTTCAAATTATTATCCAGTTTTATAATGTATATTCTCTGGAAATGACCAAAGTATCACAAATTCTGCTAGCGTATGTAAACGTATGAGCACAACTGTAACTTCTATAATATTTCAAAGGAAGGAGACAAGCTTTTAAGTCCGTTTTTGAAAACCGGACTGTGCCAGACCAGACGTTTCCCCTGCTTCTAGTCACAAAGCTCGGATAATCTCACCCTGGCTCGAGCTCTGTGTAGAGACACAATGACTTCAGCAGCACCTGCAGGGTCTGATGTCAATCCCTCTGGTCTGTGAAAGTAAGCCATCAAACTGATTTTATTTTTCTGAACTGGCCAGTGGATTCTGCGAAGCGCTCAATAACTTCCTCTTTCAAAAGTGACATTAAACATGCACAGATTGCCTCTTCTGGGATTGTTTTCAGGAAGCAACACCCTATAATCCAATACCTAGTTGTTGTCAGCACAGCATTGTTCACTGTAACGAGAGCAAAAGAGATGTGAGGCCGATAACTGAGGGAACAGTCGCTGTTTCGAGTCTCACGTCAAGTGCAGATATAATGAATTATCAGGAGAATTCTTATCACATGGTCTTCACAGCTGTATCTCATCAGTCTAATTGTCTGGTTTTGTCTTTTACTCATTGAAACGTGGATGTTTTGTCTCAGTTCAGCTGCAGACAACATCCTGTCCTCAACCTGGTTTCACTGATCTCCTGGTCAAGGACTTCTTAGGGATTAGAATGAATGAAGTAACTAAACCTCATCCTACAAGCAGTATTTTGAGGAAACAGTCAGTCGTTTATTCTTACATATTAATTAGTTTTTTTTTTCTTTCTCTGAGCTGCAACAGGCAAATAATTTGTATAAATGTAAATAGTCATTTGTCATCTTCCAGATGCAGCAAGAGACGAAACAGATGCTTCTTTAATATGGAGTACATTTTGTCAGAGTCAAAGAGATAGAGAGGAAATAAGACAGGAACAGGATGTCTGCTCCTTAAACTATCATTTAACCTTCATTCAAGAGGCAGCTGAAGAGAAACGGGACAAATATGGAGTTTTCTCGGAGGGAGCCCTGACTGTGACCGCCCATGGTGACAGACAGATAGATCCACTGGAACAGCTCGTTTTGTTGACACTGGCAGTGAAAGACACAAATCACTCCAATAATAATGAGATATTACTAATGAGATAATTACTCAATCATAAAAGCAAACAATGACTGAAGTAAATGCTTTATAAGAACAAGATAATCTCATCTCTCCCCTCCCGACCCTCTTTCACGGTCTTCCATTAGCCCGTCAGAACTTTGACAGCTGAGTAGAACACAGACCTTATAGGGGTTTCACAGATGCACATCTGACTTTAGGTATTGTCTAACTGACTGCCATAAGCCTACAGAGGAACTTTTTTAATATAAATGTACTTAAATCCAATTTCCTTAATATCTACAGATACTTTAGTTTATATGTATTTTAACTTTTATTGTGTATTTTAAATTTTTATCTTAAAACAAGCACCTTGCTGAACAGCACTCCTAATTTGGTTATATATAGCTGTTATATAATGACAATAAAGGCTTTTGACTTTGACAATCTCCTCTGCTTATCGAAGCTGAACTAAATTGGAAATACGAGTCTTAATGTTCCTTAAAGAATAGAAGATAAACAACTGACCTCACATTACACAGCAAGACACTCATCATTTTACATCGAATAAAATCCTGTTATTTCAACAAAGTTATGATAGTGCGAAAAGAAAGAAAAGAAAATTAAGGTGTGATTAATCATGTTTATCACTAAGTCATTTTTTAATTTTTCTCAACAACTTTTCTCTCTTTTCTGCTTAACCATGACTTTCCTCTCAAAATATTTGGAGTTTATTTTTGAATTATCACATAATATTCCTTCATAGAAAATTGTTTTCTTCATGTTCAGCAAAAAAGCAAATTAAAGTATGAAAAGTTCTGGAATACTGTAGATGATAGGGTTTTATTATTTTGCTTTGAATTAATTCTGTTGATGAATGGGTGTGATGGATTTCATTGTTCTATATATGTTAAAGTTGAGTTCATATGAATAGCATTATAAATGGTTTATTTAATCCAAAACACATGCATCTATTTCAGTTATCATGTGTGCATCATTGCTGCCCTTTGAGAACCCTGCATGTAAACCTTTCATGAGCCTGAATCAGAATCAGCTTTATTTGTCATTTTCTAAACATCCCAAGGACATTGCAAACGAAATGACATTTCGTTGTGGTTCCCTAGACCACAAACTGGACGCAGCCATGTTTTCTGTTTTGTGATTTTTTTTTCTAAAGAGGAGATTTTTAACTTTAACCCATGATGGAATAATTCATCACTACTTCTTCATATTTAACATCCACACATTTGTAGATACACGGTAAGATAATGGAAAGTATAATCTGAAAAGTAACTAAATCTATAAGTATAGTGAAATAATAACTAGAATATTTGCCTCAGGGATGTGATGGAATAGAAGTAAAAGTAGCAAAGTGTTAGACCACTTAAGTAAAGTAAAAATACTTAAATTTGCACTTAAATGCAATAGGAAAAGTAATACTAACATTCCATAACTACTAGTTTGTTCAAAATAAGCTGAATCTTGTGGTTATTAGAGGATTTGACCAGTCAGTCAGTTTGCAAACCAGTCAGTTGGTCACCTTGAAATTCAGAAAGAAATTCAACTAATCACACATTCATTCATTCATTCTATAAAGCTGCCAGTCAGTTAGGCACACAATCATGTTCACCCTGGAGTTTGCAAAGCAGCCAGTCAGCCAATTAATCACCCAGGCAGTCCAGTCATCCACATGAGTGATAATATAGTGGGACCATAGGGGAAATGATTTAAAAAAAAAAAAAAAAAAAAAAAATGTTTGTGGTCTTTGTGGTGAAAGTTGTATCAAACTACAAGACAGAAGCCCCTGTCTAAAATGCTATATCCATCAGCAGAAACAACACATTTTCATTCTCACACTTGATAAACATCAGTTTTATATGAAGAATCAATATGACTGTTTATGTGGATATAGCATTTTGCAGTGCAGTTTGTTTTTCCATCCCAGTTTTACCAGGCTGTGAACTGAACCCCTTTTGGCCTTACAGTCCTCACCTTTATTCATTTCTCGGTCAGATTGTAGCTAAAATGATCCCATGTGTTCACATCTGTACTGCAGTTAGGTAGAATAAAGCCATCATTTTGAGGGCACTCGCCCACTGTGTGTCTGTCTGTACATTCAATTCAGGGCCATTGAAACTTCACTCTAAGTACTGTACATGCACCGGACGGTCATCTTCATGGCTGCACAGGCTACATACTGGACGTGAGAGGGATTATGCTCATGTTTAGATTGGTTATAGATTCATCAGCATGCAATTTGCCTTTTTCTCATGTGTCGTTCACTCAGAAGAAACGCACCCAGCAACACACAACACAACACAACACCCCCAAAACATTGTTGTGTCTCCTTTAAAGATGGATGTTGTTGTCTACGCTGTACTGAAGCTGTACTTGTTCTGGCACCACATTGTGTAACTTGTTTCTTTGTACAATGTTCATTATGAATGTTTGCTTGTCGAACTTGCTCAATGTCACATTTGTCCCTCTGAGGCTTCACAGTGATCACAAAGTGCCATGGAGAAGTGCTTTGTTATCATATTATATAAAACAATATTTTTTGTAATGTATGTGGTGTTTTATTGAAGTTAGTCTTGTCCGTTTGTCTTGGTGTGTGTGTGTGTGTGTGTGTGTGTGTGTGTGTGTGTGTGTGTGTGTGTGTGTGTGTGTGTGTGTGTGTGTG
>JAPTYR010000018.1:15294923-15306799 GCA_029814505.1 Siphamia roseigaster | reverse complement strand
ACGTAGCTTCTTTTGACACAAAACCACTTATTTTGTCATTATATCCATGCAGCACATTTTGTCCATTAAAGGTTTCCTACTACACAACATTTTTAAAAAGGTTTGGTCCATAGGTGTTTGTGTTGTACAGTGAATTTGAAAATGAACTGCTACCGGCTCTGTCTGCTATTGCCACTGAAAAGGAATCAGCAGAGAAATCAGGTCAATTAGAAAAGCTGGTCAATGTGACACGTTAATGCCGGAGCTCATTAGTATGCATGAGCTTGCTGGGGTGAGACCACACCCACAGAATTCATTTAGCTCAGTGACAGTTTTTGTATACAGCAAGCTGTTCACCGTAAAGGGAGGTAAACATGATGAATTCATGGAGCCCAGCAGTAACAGGGAGTCCATAGAGCAGAAAAGGGGGTCCAGTGCATACAGGGGAGAAGTTGGGAAAATTCTGTGTCAGGGCCATTGTACGAGAAGGGCATAGAAACCAGGAGTTGGACATTTAAAGCATATCAAGTTTCACTTTCGGTTTCTGCCACTTCCCCGACTTGTCGTGCAGGGTAAAGGATGCTTAGCAGCCAGGCTTTCATTGGCTAGAGTCAAGCAGATTAGCATGTTGAATATTCATGAGAACTGACACAAATCAAGTAGAGTCTACCAGCAGGCGTTCTATACCACATTTGAACGTGTTGAAATTTGGTCACCGATGCATTTTTTCCGCAAAAATGCAACATAGTCCATGGTAGAAAATCAAGCATTTTTTCCATTTGGAGCAGGCTTCACTCTCAAAATAATTCAAATTGTAAGGGTGCCGGCCCAAATATTAACTCAATTTCTCAAAGAAAAGGTCACGCCTTGCATATATTGATTGATTGATATATTGATTGACAATCAATATATGCAAGGTGCAGCCTCTCCTTTGAGAAATTGAGAAAATCAGACATTACCATGAAAGTAATGACACATGTGGGTGGGTACCTTTAAAGAGAATCTGAAAACATACACTTCTAAACTTTAATGCATTATTTTCAGTGACACATTGACTTATTCTATTATGAGGATACTAAGGAAGTCGGATGGGTTGTTTTTAGTGGTTACAAATCAAATATTTTTAATTAAATGTCTCATTACCCAAAACAAAAAAAGGTTCATGGGTGACAATCTAAAAAAAATTAAAAAAAAACAAACATCATTTACAAGAGTCATAGCCATGACACAATCCATTCTCAGGATTAAAAATGAGTTCTTACAAAAAAAAAAAAAAAAAGAAACACAAAAGCATACACTGTTTTCTTATTACCCTCTGGTGTTCTCGGTAATGCCTCGTGACGGTGCCGTGGGCAGCCTCAGCCTCGATAGTCTTACCATCAGGACACACTAGCACCGATGTCATTAGGCCCAGAGAGCCAAAACCTGCACACAAAGCACACACAAAGATGCCAATTAAACAGAGATAACAAATCACCACAACAAAGACGCCTGCACACACTTACACCATGGAGAAGAAACATCCATAACAGACCCCTGTACAATCCACTGTGAACCATGTTTCTCAGATAAAAAGCACTAACCCTGAGCCAGAATATCTGACTGCACATCTCCATCATAGTTTTTACAGGCCCAAACAAATCCACCGGAGGACTTCAGGACCTGGGCCACCATGTCGTCAATGAGACGGTGTTCGTACCAAATCTTGAGCTTGTCAAACTCTGCCTTGTAGTTTCTGAAACAGACAGAATAATGATGCGTTCATGGTGCCCTAATAGAAGCAGTAAATAGAAGCCATTATAAAAGTATATTAAATATGCCAAATGAAAGCAGCATGGTATTATTACTATTCTGTGTAGGTTTTTCTCTCTCATTTATCAGTTACTTACTTCTCAAAGATATCTTGAAAGATGTCCTTAAAGCGTCCATCGTAGGATTTTAGGATGGTGTTCTTGGTGCTCATGTAAAGAGGCCAACCTTTCTGGATGGAGTACTGGAAACAGCTGTGAGCAAATCCACTGATGGACTGTTGGGAAAAAATATATATATAAAAGGGTTGAATTTTGAGCACAAGCAATCATCTGTGTACTTGTAATGTCATGCCATTCTGGTTTCACTTTCCCGAATGTCACATTTGGGAAATCATACCTGCTTCTATTCTGAATAACAACAGTAAAAATTAAAAAAAATAAATAAAAAAACAGGTTCAAGTTCCAGTACTACAAAACAAACTCATCATATGAAGGAAAAGTGTCTGTTATCAGCCTTGTCAAAGTATAACTATCAGATGTACTGGTGTCACAATGAGTTTTATCAATCCAGTATTTTTGATTGACTGCATTCACATACACTGTTCCACATAAAATGTTGAATTCCAATTTTATATCTCTTTATGACATGATTATGACAGTGTGCTTTATTGTCAAACAGGTGTAATCTGATCATTGAGGAAGCAAAAGTAATGTATTATGTTGTATAAATGAGAGATGGGGGTGGGGTTTAATACATTTTCTTCTTGCTGGGCAATAGATATTACATTTATTGTGTCATAAGTGTACATGTCAATTGCTATATTGTTTTGATCACCTCCATTTATCAATTTATTTGCTCGGTTATTACTTCCTTGCACACACGAAAGTTGTTTTTCTTCTGCTCGAAACAAGAATGAAATGAATTCTTAATAGAGAATAACCAGGACTCAGTATGTAATCAGTGCACCTGGTCAAAGCTGATTACTGAGGTGTAGAAATAGGAATAAAGAGAGGAATGTGTCTGAAAACAAAATTCTTCCAAATTTATTAGTGACAGTGTAGAAGGAGTGACCAAACTCAAACATGGATGGAGCCGTATGCCACAAACTGAAATCCTAAACGGTTATAAGAAATGTACAAATACAGGATAAAAACAATGTACAGAAAAGAATGTAGACTATGTGAAAGCATGAGTTATTGAGCTGATCAAAAATCACGGCCTCATCATTACCTCTGCCATGGAGGTTATGTTTTTGCCGGCGTTTGTCTGTTTGTGTTCAAAATAACTCAAAAACCTATTAACAGATTTTGCAGAAATTTTCAGAAAATGTTGAGGAAGGTCAAAGGAACAAATGATTCGAGTTTGGTGATGCACCGGAAGAAATCCTGTATTCTGGATCACTTTGAATTTTTCTTTAAAATTGCAGTAAATGGAGCTTAAAATTTTCTTTTTCCAATATCTCAGTTGATTATCGACCGAATTTCATAAAATTTGAAATCCTTATTTAGAGTCGGGTTCTCTATCAGACCACTTAGTCTCATCCAGATCTAACCACCATTATTAAAAAAAAGGCAAATTCTGTGATTAACTACTGAAGTAATAATGATATCAACATGAATCCACTTTCTAGAGGTACATTTATCATGGTGAAGGAAACTAAACATGTAGAAAAAAATAATTGTAGGACTGTTATTTTAGGTGTAAATCCCAATATGGGGGGAACTGAGCTGCTTGACGGAGGTCTGTGCTCTGAGTGTTTGTTTTTTTTCCCAGTTAGTTGAATGGAATTGTATGTTTATTCCTATAAATAGATGTGTTGCTGGGATGGAGGCTTAGGCTTCAATAAAGAGCAAATATTCAAGCATAAATCCAACTGTTCTGTAGGTTCACAGTCTAATCTAAAGTGGAGAAACTTTGGTGCTTTAATCAGTCTTTGCTTTGTCTTACTGTACACACTTTAGACCGTTTTACTCCTACTTAACTATGAGATCCTCTGACTATTATTTTCTCTTTTTGGTTTTATCTCCAACATGACTAATACTGCAGCAGGATATGGGTGCAGCATGAGTTACTTCTGGCATTTATTAAAAACAAAAACCATCTTTGTGGCACAGAAATCCTGAAGTGAAGTAGCTTCTAGTACAATGAACCTGTTGTGACAAAATATGCATCAAGATTTTGCTATAGATTTTTAAATGTATAATTTTATACTAAATATATTTATCTTCTCTGCTTCCTGACTATACAATTGCAGGTGGGCTCATAAGTACTAAATTACACGCAAACAGTTGACAGGTAAGGATGTTCATCTTTAATAACCATGTGTGTCAACTTGTGTGCCTGTTATAAGGCTAAAACCGCCTTGTATGTAAACTTTTGATCAGGGTCATTTGGATAGTTTCTGTCGCCATTATGATTTCAGAAGTGTAAACATTTGTTTGATGATAAATAGATTCCCCAAACCACTAAAAATCAGTGATGTAAATGTTTTTGTATCATTCATATTTTCTAAAAAAATGGCAAAAAAAATATTTTTTTGCGCACACCTGTAGATCACACAGTCAGATAAATGAATAAAAGATAATTCTATATAAATAAACCTCAATACAAAGTCAGTCTTACCTCATCTGTGTTGTACATTCCCATCCCACATCCCCCAGCAACAAAGTCATACACCTCCCACTCTTTGTGGTTGCTTCCATCAGCTGGAGTAAACACCATCTTGAATTTGCCAGGCTGGTCAACAACAAAGTCTGTTGCCCTGTACTGGGAGATAAAATATTAAACTTAACGATATGATGTAGCTTGACTGCAACTTTGAAAAGTAGAAAAATACTTCTGGAATTTTTACCTGATCCCCAAAAGCGTGCCTGCCGATGGTTATGGGCAGTCTCCAACCAGGGACAAGACGAGGAATGTTTTTACAGAGGATCGGCTCACGAAAAACGGTCCCACCCAAGATGTTCCTAATTGTTCCATTGGGACTCTTCCACATCTTCTTCAGCTTAAACTCTTACAAAATACAGTACATTTTAGTCTTTTCCCATGTGAAACCATTAAGAATCATTCACAACTATAATGGAAGGCCCCACTGCTTATTACACACCTCTGACGGATCCTATTACCAGTTCATTTTTCTTTAAGATCTACTGTTAAAACATTTTGTGACTGGATTATTTACCACTTTATATCAGTATTAACTTGGGACACTATAGAGACTGGTTGATCATCATAAAAAGCAAAGTGATGGGAAAAAAGCATAACAATATATTATCTCTTTGCTGATTACTGTGCTACAAATAGCCCACAAATTTTGCAGTAATGTTGTATTTCTGTTAATATGCTGGGTTTATCATGTTTCTCTATGAGGGTGTAATGACAGCACTGATGAGAGGCAATACATGCATGTTTCCAGAAAAGTTAAAATTTACAAAGAAGAAAAAAAAAAGAAAGAAAGTTTGTAAGCCTGACATAAGCCTAGTGATTTTAAGATACAAACAGTGCTTAATCTTACCCTCCACCCTGGCTTCATCAGGGGTGATAGTGGCACACTTGACAGCCACATTGTATTTCATGGTGGCCAAAGCAGAGTCGATGGTGACCTGATCATCCGTCTGGTCACGGTAGGGCAGACCCAGGTCAAAGTACTTCAGCTCAACATCCACATTGGACAGAATCAGCTGTGAATGTGGAAAATAGTGATGCTTTATTTTGTTTAAGGACAATACAGGAAGGGTTAACTTAAAACATGGACTGTACATAAGCATTTATGTGTCATTACAGACTGAATAGCAAGTAAAAGGATCATACTTTGTCATGTATAACTGTTTGAATCCTACATCCTTCAGAAACAGGGTTAGAAAACAGGTACAATGAATTTGATAGGTGGAGCTGATAAACATGACCGATTTAGAATTTCAACCCAAAGGAAGAAAAAGAACAAGAATGACATACTGGCCCATGGCCAGTATGTCAACAATCCTCCTGTCCTCCTCCTGTCATAAGCAACTTCTCCAACTATCTAGGCCACAGCCTTCAGATTTATCATGTTCCTGAGTTTATCATGTTTACCATGAAGAACAGCCTCTGGTGAGTATTACCTTCTCTTTGATGAACTCCCATATTATGCGAGTCATCTCATCTCCATCCATCTCCACCACAGGCTGGTCCACCTTGATGCGCTTTGTAGCATCTGATAATGTAAAGTGACAGTAATTTTCATACTTCATGTTCTACAGCTGCAAAACATAGACCAGGGGGCTGCAACCCTGGCCCTAGAGAGGCGCTCTCCTGCATGTTTTAAATCAGGGGTTTCCAACTCCAGTCCTCAAGAGCCCTTATCCTGCATGTTTCAGATGTTTCCCTCTTCCAGCACACCTGATGGTCATTAGCAGTCTTCTGCAGAGCTGATGGTAGGCTGATCATTTGAATCAGGTGTATTGGAAGAGGTAAACATCTGAAACATGCAAGATAGAGGCTCTCGAGGGTTGCAGACTCCTACCATAGACATTTCTTTAGATCAGGGTCATTCTCAAACACAATCTGAAATAAAACAAGAATGTACCCACTTCAAAAACGTATATCGTTTGGTGAGTTCAGAATGTAATTTTCTTTTATTTTTTTCTTTGAATGAGTGACTTTGGTGTGGTGTAATATGCTTTTACATTGTTCATATACTCTTGTCTAACCAGGTATGTGTTACATACTAGCTCAATGCTATTAACTCTATCACATGATCTATATGTCCAGTGTCCCACTGCATTGTTTGATGGATACATAAATGGCTGTCATTTTTTTTTTTAATTCTAATTGCACAAGCGTCCTATACTGATTTGCACTATGAACATACGTATCTTCACTGTGTCATGTATGCAACAGAGTTCACAGAATTCCCTTTGGCATTAAAGTATCTATCCATCTATCATTCTATCCATCTATTTAAACAATTTTCATACAATTGTCCTGGCTTTGGACTGACTTTCTTCCTTCTAATAAACTTACAAGGATCAAATATTAACATGACTTACAAATTACTCAATCTTTCACACACACATCCCTGGAGGACAGATGTTAATAAATGAAGGACAACTGTCTACCTGTCTCTGATTTCATACATAACACTGCGTGACTTTTATCACTTCCCTGTCAGTGTGGGTTTACTCCCAGATAGTAAAGGATTTTTGACCTTGGGCTTTTATGACAGGTTAGTGAATATTTCCTGACAGACATGGATTCACATGCCAACACAGTCTGAGACAGACTTCTGAAAGACAATGACAACTTTGCCTGTACAATAAACACGTCATTCATATCTTACGAAATCACGCACACAACACTAAACCAGAACGGCTTCACTTTGGTACATTTCTTATATTACTTCTATTTGGGTTATATTCTGATTTGTACAAATACATGACACCTGTAGCTGTTACTGACTGCTTTTCAGACATTTTATTCCAGGTGTGATTCATTAATGACCTTTGTTTCCACCTCCTACATTCTTTGTATTTTCGGTGCTTTCTGGATGACTTACAGTCTCTGTGTTGCGGTCGGTGATAGCAAACGGCGGCCGGAGAAAACACCGCAGGGTTCGTCTTCAACACGGCGGCTGCTCTCCTAGTCACCCCGCTCAACGCCTTCAGGTAACCGGTCATATTCACCCAGGTTTCAGTCCCTACCCAGCAGACTGTACGGCCTTTTCCTATGAATGGGCCAAAGTCCGACACAACCCGGTAAACTTAACGTGACGTTGGACGTGGGCGGGGAAGAATCGTCACGTCATCAGTGCTTGAGCATGCTCGAATATGATTGGTCGGAGTAGATGCTCTAAGCCAATCAGAAGAGAGTGCGTTTTCCTCCGGGAGGTCAGGTTCGTTTCAATTATGCTTCCTGGAAACTTTCGCAAAATTATATTTTCCAATAATGTCTCCCCACACAACACTATTTTATGGAACAACAGATGCATTTTTATAAAAAGAAGTCAGTTTTATATATTACATTTGTTCATAATAATGTAAAGCTAGTAGCCGAATTATTTAATGGTAATTAATGTTTATTTCAGACATACAAAAAATATGATACATGTCCATATTGTATAAAAGAGAACAAATATAAAAAATAATATTTCATAAATAAAATGCTAAAAGCAAAATGAGTAATAAGATCACAGACACATATTGTCACAGATATAAAAAAAAAATCAGACCAGCGTTTCACTATTTTTGAGTGCAAGTAAAAAATCTGAGTGGTGTATTATAAAAATTATCAGGTTCACCATTGACCATTCTGCGCTTAAAACCAAACATCTCTTTTCTATACATCTCTTTAAAAGACAAAACATTGTTAAAACAAATATGTGACTAGCACTACACCTTCTATCAAGATTAAACAAAATAGAAAATAGAAAAGAATTATTGTACGCCACAGTAACTGATTTTATAGCAGATTTTCTGTAATTAGCACAGAGGGAACATGGATATAGATAAGTAAGTATATAGTATAGATCTGCTTAGACGAGGAAGAATATTATTGTTATTAATTATTTATTACTAATTAATTACTCCTCTCACTCCTTTTCGAATATGTATGTCTTGTGTTTAAGTGTCTTGTTATTTACTTCCTTCTGTTTGACATTCACATTCAAAATAAACACATCAATCAGTTTTTAAAGCTGAATGGTTTCATAATGGTTTATCATTTGTTTTGATTTATTGTACACAGAATGACATCTAATATCATATGAAGTATTCTCTATAAAATACAATATAAATAACTGAAGAAAATTATCTTTAATAATTTATTTAAAAATTATTATTAGTGATCCAAGATTGTATGCCTATGTTCCTTTCTTACCTTGTTTGAAAGTCAGTGACATTAATTTGTTAGATAGAAGGTGCAACAATATCATTTTATGTCAAGCTTTAAAACATAAAAACTTTGGGGACTTGAACACAGTTGCTTTACGTAACATTGGGAAAATTGTTTTTCTTCGTATCTTTGGTGTCCCATAGCTCCCAAAATAAAGGAAAGTCATTTCAAAACTACATGTTCATTCTACCCTCCAAATGATTTTTCTTTTACACACAAGATTTAATTTTGAGACAGATCTCTGTGTTTTTGTTCATTTTAAGCCTAAACCATTGAATATCTGCTTTTTAATTGTTCACACAGCATTTAATGTTGGGCTGATAGTCATAGTTGGTTGTCCTTAAAAATTTAAAATATTCCATATTTTTCTTTATTATTAATTATTATATAGATTCTTTAAATGTAAACTTCAAGGATATTGTTAACCTTATTATTATTTTGGGTAGTTTCATATTCATTGTTCAAAAAGGAAAAAAACAATCTCGTCCTTTAATTTATTTAGATGTGATGTTATTAATTCTAACAGATCTCTTAAGTTTATTGAAAAAATTACCAACAAAGCCAGAAAACTTTATTTTAGTTAATCTAAGTTTTTGCTGTTTTAAATCTATTTTATATTGGTCTTGTGTGCTCTAATATACTGCCAGGTGTATATGTTTTTTGTTTTTCTAATTTGTTTATTTTCAGTACACTTCAAATGTCATTATTTTTGTTTATTGTGCTTCAGATATTTTCAATAGTTTTATGTTTTATCATTACACCATGTCTTGCAATGTATTTCAGTTTTACTCTTCTGTAACATTGTTCTGTAAATTGCTTTGTGCTAATAATAATAATAATAATCATAATAGTAATAATAAAAATTATGCATCCTGGTATACTGGACCATCATCTGTAGTTTATTGTTCTTCAGTCTACTCTACACTTTTTATCTAGAAGATAAATATAACCTTTGAAATAATGAGCCTGAAACTGCAATCCATTTATTTTTTTCAATGCAACAAATCTATTACTTTCTGGTCTTAATCAGAAAGATATTTTAAGTGTAAAATCAAATATCACATTGTAATTGATTTTAAGCCTGTAATTATAGGTTTTATTCATAATGAGAGCATTGGCTTGACTGTCCATTTGTTGATATTATTTGGTAAAATTCATATTCATAAAGGTAGAATGTTGAAAATGTCCCCTGGTTTATTTGGATTCCTGGCTGAAATTAAACAAAAATATTTGTGGTATTAAAATTGATGAATTGTATGTTTTTTGTTTTCTTTTCCTTTATTTATCCTTTTATTTTCTTTCTATCTATAGCATATATTTCTAAAGGGCATTTGCTCATCATTACTCTTGAATGTAATGATGACATTTGTGGTTTAGAGGAGGGCTGTACCTTGCATGCTACTAAAGGGTTAAACTTGGCCCACAGGCTGAATTTGCAAACTTGCAAAGATATAAAACAGCCAGTGTTACCACGTCTTGATAAGCGGTTTTAATCATAAAATTAAATGCAAGATTTTTTTCAGTTCCAAACAGTTGTTAATGTGTTGTGCATTTATTTATAGATCCACTTTGATCTGTAAGTGGTGATGAATAATAGTGGTAACAACTTTCTTAATTTTCTTAAATTTTGTTTAAGTTATTGACATTTTTTAAGGATGGTTTGTAAATGTAAACATTTAAATTGTGCTTTTTTTTAAGTTTTGAGATAATATTTTTAGCTTATGTTATTTTACTGGTCTCACTTGAGATCATGTTGGGATGCATGTGTCCCCTGAACTAAAATGAATGTCTAGAGGATTTAAGTTTTAAGAGGATGCATACATGTATATCACAGCACCATAGCCAACCTTTAATTTTTTAAAATTGAAATCTGTTTACATATATTTTGGATACTGCATATAAAATTAAAAAAAAACAAAAAACAAAAACAGGACCTATCAGAACCAATATTTCCCAATGAAAAAAAGCACAATTCATTTTTAATTAAATTCAATAAACAAAATATTTTCTCAAATAGTATATTTCACAAATTCAAATTTTACAGGTTACAGACAAAAGTTATCATTCAATCTGATTAGGAAAAAAAAAAAAATACTAAGACAGTTTCAATGAGTATAACACAAAGACACATGACCAAAATGAAGATGCAACTTTTACCAACTCCTTCACGTTGCAAAAACAGTGTTTTGCGTATAAATTAAAGTTACTACAAAATGAATACATTCTATACAACATATAAATGTAACACAACCAAACAACAGTTCTTTGGTTTCTATAGTGTGCCATAACTTTCACGGTATCTCATCAACAGGAAAACGTAACTTTTTTTTGCAGCAAAAATAAAACAGGAATAAGTGTATTTTGACATTAGTGATGGTTGAAGTCATCGTGTTCTTGAGGTAGCGTGGCCAACACCAGATACCTGTGACAGCTATGTGAAATGCATAATCAAATCCTATTGTCTGTTGGAAACAGTTCAGACAAGTCCAAGTGTTTTATGTGAAAAAGCTAATGTGGAAGTAAAAAAAACAAAACAAACAAACCTGCTTTATTTTGTACTTCTGTATTTAATTATGTATGAAAATTATGTAATAAGTAATTTCACTAAGCTGGAAAAAGGAATGTTTTATTTCACTTGTTGAGAAGTACAGGAAAGTGTGTGTAAAGTTTTATTTGTAGTGGGTTTAGTAGAAATAAATGTTTTCAAAATATCCCTTTAATAAACTAAATACTAAGACGCTTTCACATTGAGAGGTTTGTGAGGGCATATGGCAGTTGTAATTTCTAAGTGGTGGCTGCAACAGAACCTTTCTTTTCAGTAAAGAAACTCCTGAGCAACATGACTTGACCAATACCAATAACAAACAGAAGGACGGTTTCTCCAATGGACCAGTAGGTCACCCGTTCATGGAGGTGCTCAGCCTTTATGCGGTCATGTGCCTCCCTTAGCCTGTACCATGTCTGCGATTCAGCTACCACCTTCAAGATCTCATGGATGGACACACAAGTCGATTCCAGCTGAAAGGAGAAAGAAAAATCAAACCATATTAAACACCAGTCATGGCAGACAATGTGGCATAAAGATATATCACACATAGTCAATTTGAGACTTTTCCTTGTGAGGGAAAATTAACCAGGTAGCCAAAATTAACTAACCTGATTGTCATCATCTGGCTGCGATCGCTAACCTACACGCTATGGTAGAGGGCGTTCCGGGTACCTCACACAACCATCTGAGTACCGTGAGGCTCAATCGCATTTCGAAACAAATGAGCCAA
>JAPTYR010000018.1:15257695-15269047 GCA_029814505.1 Siphamia roseigaster | reverse complement strand
TAACTCCAAACGAACGGGTCAAGTAAAGTTGCCTAAAAAAGAAGAATGAAGACTTGTCTTTTTTAAGGGTGCAACATGATTTTGGTGTTTCCGCCCGGTTTGAGTTTTTCACCGTGAAGAAAAGTCGAGTGAGTTGCAAGCCACGAACCAAGCGGATGCTCAGTTGCTAACTGACGTCGTCAAAACGCAGAGCCAAGTGGTGAAGGTAAAGGCTTTCTATCATGTCCAAAGTGCAACAGATGTCGCCCGATTGGGAAGAGGTTGTTGGTGCGATAGAAGGAAAGTTACTGACACTATTAGCTCCGGATTTGAATGATATTTGTGCAGCATTAGATCTGGCTGTGGAAGAAAGTGAGAAAGACTCTGCTCGTATTCTGAGACGGCGTATACTTCAATATTTGGAAGGGGATGATGTTATTTCACGTGAGGATGCAGGAATGTCTGTGTTACTGGACCTAAATGATAAAATTGACGAAGTAAAAAGGGAAATCGGCAAGCACAATGAGCTAGCGCCTCCACCTGCCACGGCTGTGGCAGAAGTGGTTCAAGGGCTCCATCGTGTGGACGAAAGTGTTATCGCAGCCAGTAATGCAGTTGAACAGGCTGACAGTGTTTCTGCTGCGAGTACCATCAAAACAAGCCCCATTGCTACTCAAAATGCTTCTCTTGTGCATCCACTGTACCGAAGAGATTTGAAAATAATCGGACAAATTGGAGAACCAAATCAGACAGACAAATTATCCTACTCCAGCCTTGAAAGACAAATTCAAAGAGCATTGAAAAAAGGATATGATGAAGGAGAAGTTGTTGAAGCTGTTATTCAAGCTATTGTTCCAGGAACAAAACTGAAAAGTTATCTTGAAAGTAGGGTTGATTTGACATTACAAGCTCTCAGACAAATATTACGAACTCATTACATTGAAAAAGACGCCACAGAACTGTATCACTCCCTCACACGTGCTGTACAGGAGCCCAAAGAATCTCCTATCCAGTATTTAATGCGAGCTATGGATCTGAGACAACAAATTGTCCTAGCTTCAGATAGAGTCAAGTCAGGTTTGAAGTACAGCCCAGAGCTCATCCAAAATCAGTTTCTTCAAACAGTACTCACTGGTCTTCATGATGACACCATTCGAACAGACATGAAGTCATTCTTACAAAATGCTAATGTCACAGATGAGGTTCTCTTGGAGAAAATGACTGCTGCATACAATCTGGAGACAGAAAGAAAGAATAAGCTATCGGCCATGTCCAAAGTAAAGATGGTCAAAGTTGCGGCAGTGAGTGAGGAAAATGAGGAAGTTGACAAAGAAAGCAGTGTTCATAAAGCAAGCAGTAAGAACAAACAAAGTGAAACAACAAAACGAGACACACTAATGGAAAAAGTTGATCAAGGCAATAAAGCCATGTGTGAAGCAATACAGAATCTTACCACTCACATTGCCAGTCTTCAGCAGGCCTTTACACCTCCACCAATGAGAGTGGGCGAACAGCCAGAACGAAAATACCAGGCTCAGCCAAAGAACACAAACATTAGACGGTGTCAGCAATGTCAAGCATCCAACCCTGATGGTAGGTGTAATCACTGTTACAAGTGCGGCAGCACAGAACACTGGGCTTCAGGGTGTCGTAAGAAAAATGTCCAGGCCAAAACAGCTAAGATAGAGATCATGCTTCATACTGAAGGGAAGAGGGACCAAGCAGACCTGTTCAGTCTAAGAGCACCCCTCACTGGCAAGCAAAGGCAAATGGCGAAGCTGGTAGGAAAGAGATGCCTCGTTCGTGCGTCATTAGGAGGCGTAGACACTGAAATACTGTGGGACACTGGCTCTCAAGTATCGATAGTGGGGACGAACTGGAGGAAGCACTACCTGCCTAACGCTGAAGTGAGACCAGTGAAAGAGTTGTTGGAGGATGGAGCTTTAGAGCTCTCAGCTGCCAATGGGACCATCATTCCATATGAAGGATGGATCGAGACTGAGTTCAACCTGTCCAAAAACGCTGTGGCTGGAATGAGTGGCAGAACTATCCAGGTTCCAATTCTGATCGCTAGAGGTGACATTGAACGCCCCATCATCGGCTTTAATGTGATTGAAGAACTAGCACTGAGAAGTGACACCAGTGAAGACTGCATTCTGCCAGGTCACATGGTGAACAGATTATGCTCAGCACTGGAGGTAGGGCGCAAAACTGCGAAGGCTGTTTTATCCGTTTTAAAGAAACAAAAGCCTGACAGTCAACCCCACATAGCCAGACTGGGAAGACGATCAGTGACTATTCCAAAGAACAAAGTGATGACAGTGCAGTGCGGCTGGCTGAATAAGAGTGTTCTGAGCGAATCACTAGTGGTGCTGGAGCCGAATAACGAAACGCCTTGGCCAGCAGGTTTAGTCATTAGGGATCAGTTAATTCAGCTCCCTTCAGAAGATAAAGGCAAAGTTGAAGTGACTGTTGAGAACATGACTGACAATGACATTGTGCTTGGCAGCCGTACCACACTGGGCTGGTTGTACAGTGTTGATGCAGTCTACCCGTCACAGCCAAAGTCTATGGAGAGTCAGTCTTCGGCCCACAATGTCTCCCCACCAGTGGAGTCCAGCCAAACCATACAAGCCGAGCCCTGGGATCCACCAGTGGACTTGAGCCATCTGACGAGTGACCAGCAGCAACAGGTAAAGCAAATGCTCAGGGAAGAATGTGATGTTTTTGCAAAAGATGACTGGGACACAGGATGTATCAAAGATCTTAAGTTGGACATACAACTAAAAGATAACGTGCCTGTGCAAAGAACATATAACGCAATTCCTAGACATCTTTATCAGGAAGTGAAAACACACATACAGGACTTACTCAACCGAGGCTGGATCCAGAAGTCCTGTTCTTCGTATTCGTCACCTGTCGTATGCGTCAGAAAGAAAGATGGTGGATTACGGTTGTGTGTCGACTACAGACTACTGAATGGGAAAACCATGCCCGACAGACATCCGATTCCAAGAATACAGGAGATCCTGGAAAACCTGGGAGGCAACTCCTGGTTCACAGTGCTGGACCAGGGGAAGGCTTATCACCAGGGATTCATGAGTGAGAAAAGCAGGCCATGTACCGCATTCATCACGCCATGGGGGCTCTACGAATGGGTGAGAATCCCATTTGGCCTAACGAACGCCCCGGCAGGATTTCAACGCTACATGGAAGGATGCCTTGGAGATCTCAGAGATGAAGTGTGTGTACCATATTTGGACGATGTCCTCGTCTTCAGCTCCAGCTTTGACCAGCATATCCAAAATGTGCGAAAAGTGCTGCAGCGACAAAGAGAATGTGGTATCAAGCTGAGGCCAAAGAAGTGTGACTTCTTCAAGAGTGAGGTCTGTTACGTAGGACGAGTAATCTCTGCAGAAGGATACAAAATGAATCCCAAAGAAGTTGACGCTGTGCAGGCACTGAAAAACGAGAGACCATCTACTGTGAGAGAGGTGAGGAAGCTGATGGGTTTCCTCAGCTATTACAGATCTTACATTCAAGACTTCAGTAGAATAGCCAAGCCTCTGTACGAACTGTTAGCGAAGCCTAAGTCAGAGCAGAAGCAGAGTCAGAAGGGAAAGGGGGGTAGTCGCAAATCTGCTCAGTTGCTACCATCTAGCCCAGTACATTGGACAGCAATCCACCAAGAGACATTGTGCAAAATTGTAGACCAGCTGACAAACCCACCTGTCATGGCATATCCAGATTTAGAGAAACCCTTTGTACTGCATGTAGACGCATCAGAAGATGGCTTAGGTGCAGTGTTATACCAGCGGCAAAAGGGTGTTCTTAGAGTCATAGGATATGGGTCAAAAACATTGACACCTGCAGAAAAGAACTACAAGTTACATTCTGGCAAACTAGAATTCCTGGCACTTAAATGGGCCATAACAGAGCGCTTTCGTGATTATCTGTTTCATGCGCCTCATTTTACTGTGTACAGTGATAATAACCCTCTAACTTATGTCACCAAGTCAGCAAAACTCAATGCAGCTGGACACCGCTGGGTGGCGGAGTTGGCGGATTATCGTTTCACTCTCAAGTACAGGCCCGGATCAGCAAATCGAGATGCAGATTTCCTTTCTCGACGGACAACGGCCATTGAAAAGATCATGCAAGAGTGCACAGAGGAATGCCAACAGGATGCCATCGAATGCATAAGTAATGCTCTACGTAGAGAGGAAACTGAAGATGTTAATTGGATCTCTGCTATCACCTGTAACATTGATGCACTGACAGAGGAGTGTAACATCTCAGAGCCAATTCAACCTCTTGCAGTAGGAGTCATCAGGGATGCTCAAAATGCAGACTCAGCCATAAACAGAGTGTTAGCCCTGAAAAGAACACAGGCCCATTTGAAACGTAAAGACAGAATGGCAGAAAGTGAAAGAGTCAGGCACCTTCTTCGTGAGTGGCCCCGTCTGCACATCAATGAAGATGGTGTTCTCAGAAGAGAGACCACAGTGAGGAAACAGTTAGTTGTTCCTGAGTCTCTAAAGCCTGTCGTCTACAAGAATCTACACGAGGAGATGGGACACCTCGGTGCAGATCGCATGGTTGCTCTTGCTAGAGAGCGCTTCTTCTGGCCAAAGATGAGACAGGAGATGGAACACTACGTTACTCAGGTATGCCGCTGCATAAAGAGGAAGAAACCAAACCGAGTAACTAGAACACCTATCCAGAGCATTGAGACTTCTGCACCGTTTGAGATGATATCCATTGACTACCTGCACCTAGACAAGTGTGTAGGAGGTGAGGAGTACATACTTGTAGTCGTGGATCATTTTACAAAGTATGCTCAAGCGTATGCAACAAGAGACAAGTCAGGGGTGACTGCAGCCAAAAAGCTTTTTGATGATTTCATCATGCGCTTTGGTTTCCCAGCAAAGATACATCATGATCAGGGAAAAGAGTTCGAGAATAATCTCATCCACAAGCTCCAAGACTACTGTGGTATCAGGCATTCTCGCACGTCCCCATACCACCCCCAAGCGAATCCAGCTGAGCGCTTCAACAGAACGTTGCTAGGAATGCTGCGTACACTTGAAGAGTCTCAGAAGTCCAAATGGAAAGAACACCTAAACAAAGTAGTCCATGCCTATAACTCAACTGTGAACGAAGCAACAGGATTTTCTCCATTCTTCCTACTCTTCGGTCGTGAACCAACCTTACCTATCGATCTGATGTTCCCAAAGAGAGGGGAAGAAAAGACCCTGTCACGCCCGGGTTATGCAGACAAATGGAGAGAAGTTATGCGAGAAGCCTATGCCATTGCAATGCAGAATATGAACAAGAGTGCAAGAAGAGGACAGAAAAACTATAATCAGCGTGCATGGGGGTCAACACTGCAACCAGGTGACCATGTCCTGGTGAGAAATCTCACACCCAGAGGTGGTCCTGGAAAACTACGCAGCTACTGGGAGGAGGTGATTCATGTCGTGAAAGCAAGAAAAGGCCCTGACAGTCCAGTGTATGTGGTTGAACCATTGCAGGGAACTGGAAGAAAGCGAGTATTACACCGTAATCTACTCCTGCCATGTCCTTACCTGGTTGAAGAACCAGAAGTGTGTGAACGTGACCTGAAAGAGAAAAAAAGTGAAAAGAGACAGAGACGGATAGTAAGAAGACGACCCAAGCCACCGATTCACCAGACAGACACCGACAGCTCAAGCGATGGTGAGTGTGAAATGTGGACAGCAGTCAGGTATGCCCAACCACCCCTCAACGTAAGAGCAGAGGAATTCCGTCCTAGGAGGGAAATGCGTAGGGAGAGGCCTGAACCACCGCCCACACCTGAACCACAGCCCATGCTTGAAGAGCATCCTGAAGAGGAGCCGGTGGATGATGGACATCGTGTTGAGGAAGAAGCTGAGGCTCCAGTTGCACCTGAGAGTGAGCAGAGTGATGCTGAGACATGGAGGGATCGGCCGAAGAGAGACAGACAGCCCAGGCGTGTCTACACGTATGAAGAGCTAGGCCAGCCAACCTTCCAGCAGTTGAAGACCTGCCCTGTGACCGTGAGCAGCCCCTCAGGAGCCAGCCACGACGCCTCTTCCAGACCTACATTCATGTATCCTTTTCAGTATAAGTAGACAGTACAGAAAGTACACAATTTCATAAGTTAGTTTAATCTTTATTTAGTACAAGTTTTAAGTTCTTGGTGATGCTAGTATTGACACATGTTACAGTAAACAGACACAGGTATTCTCTAGGAATTTACTCCAGTAAAAGTAGAGAAAAGGCTTACTATTCTAGAGTATTGAGAACAAGACAGTAGTGTTAACATACAGAAAAAGGTAGTGTATACACTATGAGCTTATTGAATGTATGGCTTAAAGATGTGAGATCACATAATGTTGGGCGTATATGGTATTTTCCTTGTCCCATTGTGAAGATATTGGAGGCGCCACCAATACTTCGTTGGACTATTTACCCTTCAATGCCTAAAGACTATGAACATTTAGTTTGGTATTCCTGCCATAAAGGACTGTTGTCGGAAAAAAAAGAAGAATAATGCTGAGAAGTAGTATATAGCCTTGGACCCTGTAATATGTGACCTGTGTGGAAATGCTTGTTTGCTCACTTTCGTCCAAATGTTTATTGTTATTAGATGGTGTAAAACAAAATGTTAGGCAACATTTTTTTTTGTGGGGGAGGGTGTTGCGACCTAGAACCACTTAGGAATTTGTTTCATTTATTTTGAATTATTCTATGAATATGGGGAAAGATAAAAACATTTTTATTTAATTGCATTTAGAATTGATATTTCATTAATATGAGGAAATAAGGTATTAGTAAGAATATTTTTCTGTTATTGCATTTTCTGTAAATTACCGGAGTTTTTTTATATAAAGTTTAGAGTTCAAGTGATGTCATGTGATGTAAAGGTTAGAGTTCAAGTGATGTCATAACGTAGTGCGGAAGTGAACTGAACGTGAGTGAGAGACCACGAGTTGTTAACTGTGAATGAAAACGAGTGTTTTGAAACGGTGAAACCAATGTAACTCCAAACGAACGGGTCAAGTAAAGTTGCCTAAAAAAGAAGAATGAAGACTTGTCTTTTTTAAGGGTGCAACATAAACAGGCACCAAAAATCAACTGATGTTGAAAAAGAAAAAGCCAAAATGAAACTACTGGAACTAAATTACCATACTAGATTTCTTCCTTTTATTTTACTTAAAGTAAAAATTTTGTTGTTTTGTAAATATGTATTAGTTTCTTGCTCATTTTGTTTACTTTTCTACATTCTGTTTTTATTTTTCTTCACTTTTGTCCCATTTGTGTGTTACTTTATTCATGTTACTTATTTTGTTGGTTTATCCTTTTGTTTTTATTGATCACTTTAGCATTTTTTGTTCCTTTTGTTGCTCACTTTATTCTTTTGATGGAACTGCTAAAGTCTCAGGAGTTGAAAGGTTAATAACCATGTCAACACAAGGAGACTGAAGGTGAGTGTACAATAAGAAACATTTCCATGTTAAAATATCAAAAACCCATCAGCCCATTGTCATTTATTCTTTAGTTGCCCATTTAAAATATGTCAAGTGTTTCAAAATGTCAAAATTCTGAAAAATTGGAAGGGTTATTAAATCGATCAGCTTCTTTCATTTGGTTTCCTGTCAGTCAGACAACAGCATAGACATGACATCATCAGTTGGATCAACCCAAAAATAAGATACAATATGTGCAAGGAGCGGGTTTTGTTGTGCCTGGGACCACGTGTTCTGCATTTGAGTTCAGTTTGGAATCGTGGTTCTATTCTGTTGGTTCTGATTGGTTATTATGAAGCAACAATCCAGTGGTGACTGACAACTGCAAACTATAATCACAAATAAGTACAAAGTGCCTTTCAAGACATACTACACTATGAGAAAGTCTAAGGCCAACATTATGTTTATTGGTTTTGTAAAGTTCTAACAGTTGGCCCCTGACCTGCTTGAAGTTGCCCACCCACTGAAATTCTTTGGACAAACGTAGCACAAACAACCATTTTGATTAACCTTGGCAGAAGTGGGAGGGTTGTGTCATATCTCCTTGTTCAGTTACTCTGTTCTCTCCTCCGCTGCCCTTTTTCCTGATTAATCCACCTGGTTAATCTCACATGTGAGCACAGCTGCTGTTCTTTAGGTGAGGAGTATATATATTCAATGCTCTGCTGTCTGCTCATTGCCAGATTGTTCTTTGTACCTGCAAGACTTTCCAGCTTTTATTCCTGTTCTGGACCCCTGCCTGCCTGATTCCTGGACCTTGGTAATGATCCGCCTTCCATCCCTTGTCTCCTCTTTGCCACTGACCCTGGATTTGACCTGTCATCCATCCGTGCTCTGCCTCAGCCCACTGGTCTACATTTGGATTCCAGGTTCTGACCCCTCACCTGCCCTTGACTTTTCCTCTGCATTTCCCCATTCGGTGTCTGGAGGATTTCCTGGAGGCTCTGCCGTGCACCATCTGGTGGTCTCAGGGGTTTTCCCCATCTTTGGACTTTACTCCAGTCTATCTCTATGTCCTTAGGAGTATTGACCCTACTGGTGTCACAGGTATGAGAACCCAAGTGAAAGATCAGCTGAGTTAAAAGGGTATTGATTGATCACAAAACAAATGTACAAAAATTATGGCTCATCTCTTGATTGAGTTGTCGGGGCTGGAGACGAGTTTTTGACTCACAGCAGGACAAAGACACACTAAGAGGACGTACAGAACACGGGTCAGGGAATGGGTGAAGGCTCAAACACCAACTAATACAGCCAACCAGAAATTCCAAAGGAATTACCACAAACTGGTTAGAGCCCGGAGATCAAAAATCAGGCCCAGAGGGGCAGGCAAGATCATTTCTGAAACCAAAGCCAGAGAGTTGTACCAACAGCTGGGGGCAAAAACCAAACAGGACTTGAGGACATGCTCATAGTAGCCAGGGATAGCGTACATACTCACAAGGAAGCAGAGGAAAGACTGAGACTTAAAGCCATATTGTGTAAAATTAACAGTTGTCTATTGACAAATTTAATTCTTATCATTCGTAAGTATTACCTCATCTGTTATTAATCACCTCTATCACCAAAACGAAGTGTTCGTATATTCTTCATATTCAGCAAGTGAATGTACATAAGAGTGTTACACTCTTCCAATACCGCTCCGCCATCTTTACTACGGGAGTCTCGAAGGACATTTCATCAGCTTCGCCCTTTCCGTTTCCACATTTCGACGAGAAAGTCGGAACCACACAAGGTCCACACACACTCCAGGCCAGAGGTGGCGGTAATGCGCCGGTTGCCAACTCCCAAACGGCCACAACTAGAGGAAGAACATGAACTAGCGGCTCATACGCATAGAAATATACAGAAGGTAAAATCAGCCTCTGGGCATGCGTCAAAACCGCCGCCATCTTGATACAGGGGTCAACTGACATTTCACAGGTAAGGCCTGATTTTTATTTTTTTTTATTTTACCTGTATAATTACATGCGTAACATTTGGGATACAAATGTCTGAACGGGACAGAAAGCACAGTCAGCGACCCGGAGGGGGTGGGGCCTGAAGGGGCTCATGTGCAAAGGGCCAGCGCTCAAAATGACCTTTCTGGTGTCTAACATTACTTCGAAATATGGTTGAAGATGGACCTGTGGAGATGAATTAATGAAGAATTCACACCCAAATATAGCATTTACAGTTTATGTAGACCACAGGGAAGTAGTTTAAAATGCATAATTCCATTTTTTTTTAAACAAAATGAGCCCTTTAAGAAGCTTTGAAACCAATACTTTTATACTTTTGAGTAAAAAGCTTGAGTTGATACTTCAAATACTACAGAAGTACATTTAAACCTGAGTATCTATACTTCTACCTGAGAAATGAAAGTGAATACTACTGATACCTTTGAAGAGAATACAGTACAATTTCAGAGTTAGACAATTGGGCCAGTCAGTAGAGAGTCGAGCACACAAAGGGCTAAGATATCTGATAGATGCAGACATAGACGGGTATATACAGGACAGACAGGTTCCCCCCAAAACTGCATTCACCCCAGCTGTTGTGGAAATAAAAGGATGTGTTCTCAGTCAACCTACTTGGTTAAGATGAAACCTGAGAAGCTGCAGACAGGTAGTCTGGCTGGGGGGGGACCTATAGAGAAGCAGTAAAGGATCAGACAGGTAGATGCAGGTACTGAGTTAGATCGTAAGGGTGGCAGATTGTTATCTTCTATGCAGCAACGTGTGCTGTTTTACTTGCAAACAGTAAAGATAGCAGAGTAAAATGACAATGAATCCACCTCAAAGTTTGTGTTGACACTTCTGCAAGGATCTGTAACCATATGTGCATCTGTTTGCATTCACAACAGCAGGAGTGTGGCCTTTATTTGATGTGAACAGGTGAATGTGTGTTTGTTTTTGTCTTCACTCGTGTCCATTTGCTGTATTTTTCCTACCAGAGTTGCTTTCAGAGTCAAATCTCAATATTTAAGTCATAGTGTCAAAACAGGGCGTGAGGTGACTCAGGCCATGTGTTAAATTGTCTGTGTTAAAGGTCATCACAATGTACTGACATGCTTCCTGGCAGTTGTAGGGGATAATTACAATGGTAGTGGTGATGGGTTGTTGTTGTTTTTTTTTTTTTTTTGTTTTTAATTTTTTGTTAGTATGATAAATAAACATTAGCACATCTGAAAAGTCAGGCAACATTTTTTTTTTTTTTTGTATTTTCAACCTGAAAACATTGAACAAAAGAGTTGAAATTTCTTTATTGTTGAAATTATTGCTTGAAGCCCGATGCCCATTTCTCAGCCTTTCATCTAAATATATGGAGAATACTTCACAAGCAACGTTTTTCTCAGTAATTTTGGATTCAACAGAAGGTAACATCTGCAAGATTGATGTCGTACTTTCAGTATCATTATCAAACAAACTGTTTCAGAGTAAATGCAACTAAAATACAGCAAACATATACAATTTTCCGCTCTAACTTAAAAAAACAAAAAATAAAGAAACAGTACTTTGGATGAAACCTATTTGGAACTCATGAGTTAACCCTTTTAAGACGATTGTGTCACCAGTGATGCATATTTACATCTATTGTTAGCGCTATTTTGAAAATCCAAACTTCATCTTTTAGCTGTACTTTTTATTCTATAACACATTAGAGTAAAAGCCTGCATTGGCTGAGAGGGGGGTGTGGGCGGAGCTTAAAGCAGCCGAATGTTACTGGTGAGAGATGGAACGTATTACTTTTATGCAGCGTTTTAGTGAAGTTTAACTATATTGTAGTGAGGTTTTAACTGTGCTGATGTGCTGAATTTCTGTAAATAATTGTACATTGTGTTTTAGTGTGTTTTGTTAGT
>JAPTYR010000018.1:15217637-15228946 GCA_029814505.1 Siphamia roseigaster | reverse complement strand
TATGTGGCTGGGATAGGCTCCATGTGACCCCCGTGACCCTAGTGAGGATGAAGCGGGTTCAGATAATGAGATGAGAATAATAATACATTGGTTTTATTTAGGGGTGGCTGTGGTTCAGTTGGTAGAGTGGGTCATCCAAGGGTCAGTGGTTCAAATCCTGGCTCTGACTGTCTGCATATCAAAGTGTCCTTGGGAAAGACACTGAACCCTAAATTGCTCCCAGTAGGTCTGGCAGCACCCTGCATGGCAGCATTCACCTACTGGAGTGTGAGTGTGTGTGTGAATGGGTGAATGTGAGGCCTATGTGTGAAGCACTTCGAGCACCTTGAAGGTGTAAAATTCACTATATAAGTGTAGTCCATTTACCATTAACCATATAGCACTGTTCTAGGTACTCAAAGATGCTTAGAGGTTATAAGTCACTCTCCACATGGACATGAATGTTGGCTCAGAAGTTTCAACTCTGCACCATTTGGGTAAGAAAGCAGGAACATGTTCATGTCATGAACATCAACTCATAGGTTCAGGTTTTCTGACACGCATAGTGATGCCACGAGATCAAGACATGGAAGAAAATCTGTGACTTAGTTTTCCAGGACTCTTTATAACCTGAGAAAATGAATCATGGGATAAAATCTTGGAATGTGTCTGGGTTCCAGTTTTCATTGAGACTTTCTGTTCCCTGTGTCTCCAGTTACTGCTAACACTGCTTAAAGACTCGATGTAGAATGTGGAAACAAATGAACTTCTTAGAATAGGTTGATAATCTATGAGCAGGAGAGAGAATTTATTATGCACATATGGTCTATTATAAAAGTACAATAGAAGTACAAGAGTAAAAATTATTTATTAGTAAAGGTCCTAATTTTTTTTTTTAAAAAGTACAGAAATATTATCACCAAAATATATAATAATAATAATTTTAAAATGTATAAAGTCTAAAGCAGAGGGGTCAAACTCATTTTTAGTTCAGGAGCCACATAGACCCCAGTATGATGGGCTGGACCAGTAAAATAAAATATAATAACCTATAAATAATGACAACTCAACCTTTTCACTTTGTTTTAGTGTAACAAGGCAAATGTATAAAATGAAAATGTGAATAACCTGAAAAATAAATGAATTTTAACAATATCAAGTCTCAACTAATCATTTACACATGTGCAGTACATTTTATAGATCCCAATGGATCTACAAAGGCACAATGTATTTGGTCACTGGCATGTGGAACTAGACTATATATTATTTAACTTTATGATCAAAACAACTTATCTATGTTCAGTGACTCCCTTGACTTTTAATGTCCACTGTGTAATTTTTGTACTTCACAATTTCATCTTGTTTATTTGGATTGAACCACTAACGGTCCATTGTTTTTGCCTCCAGGCTATATGTTTAACACTCCTGGTCTAGACGCTGCTCAATAGAATAGAAATTACATACTACCTACACGTTACCTACTAATATGCACTGCAACACCACTGACCACAAATCTAATGAGATATAGAGAAAGTGAAATCAATGTCATATGAAAGCGATAAAGTGGAAAAAATATATATTCCTTAGGATTAGGAAGGTAGGTTTCTTTCATTGTTATTCAATCAAATAAGTTCCTTTTAACAGAAAAAAAAAACATTGCCAGTCAAAATAAACTTCACCTCAATAATAATAATAATAATAATAATATTTTTTTTTAAAAATCAAAGGAAAAAACACCTTTTCTATCAAAGAAAAAAAAGGATGAATGCAGTTTTTTGGGGTCCCATTTTTTTCTACATTCAAATACTTATTCTTTTAAGTGGAAATATGTTTCTTCGTTAAAGCAACTTTTTGCTTTGAATAATAAAGAAACAAATCTACCTTTATAGAGGATTAGAAACAAAGTAAAATCCAGTTAAATGACAAGTACATCCAGTAATACAACAGCTGGGGTGGGATTTAACTTATAATATAGTTCTAAAGTTGTTGACGGGATAAAATTATAAATATTCAGAGAAATATTAGCCTTTTGAAATAGTTGCTTCCTACGGCTGTGTTGTTGTGACTGAAAGTGACCAGAAGATGGCGACATTCATTCTCTTTGACTGACAGAAACTACGCGGAAGCGGAAGAGTGTTCAGTGGAACGAGAACTCGTCGTTCATTGGCTGGGACCGACATCTGTTTCCGCTTCCTTTGACATACGTGAAACACTAACCAATCAGATATTTCGTTTGTGTTTCACAATTTAGTAGGAGGGTCCGTTACAAAACATTTCAGCATGTGGCGCCAATTGCTCGAGAGACTTTAGGGTCAAACACCGGCAGAAAATCGTAACGTCAACGCCAAAGAATTCTAACAAAAGGATAAAACAGTCGTTTTGAGGACTAAAGTGAAATGCCAACCACGATAAAAAAAGAAGAGGAGGATGAGGTTTCTGTCAAGGTACAGTTGTTAACGTTTACTTTTACGTCTTGTGTATTATCTTTCCTCTTGCTACACAATGATACTGATAATTAATGACTATTTAACAATATTTAGGTTTTAAGGATGGCTTTATAGGTAAGGTTGAGTGTTGTGACATTAAACACTTTTCTGGATGGAAAAATAAACGTAACACTGTCTTATATATACGACGGATACGGAAGATATTTTTGATATGACGAGATTAAAGTCAACATGTCGACTTTAATGTAGTCATAAAAAAAACATTTTCCTTCTCCTAATGGCCCTAATGCTCCGTCGTACTTATACCCTCTTTTTGATAACGTGCACTTTAGGAGATGACCCCCGATATGGAGGGTCCTGTCCGACGGTCATCTCGACACCCCCTGGTCCCTAAACGCCTCAGATACTCTCCTGAAGAAACAACGTGTAAACCAACCATTAAAAAAGAGGAGGATGAGGTTTCTGTCAAGGTATCCGACAATTTGAAACCATTTGAACAGTAAAGAATGTTATTTATGTCTGTTTCCGCGCGAGGAATTGTGGGAATGTGATTGAATAGGGTCTATAGAGACATGAAATACACTATAAAATAAAGAACCAGAAGAAAAAGGTGGCATAAAAGATATTGATATATTGAAAATAGTGATGGGGCATAAATATCTGTACGTATCCTGTCTACAAGAACTTTACAAGATCATTCCAAACAATATAAAATGCTTCATATTGGCAAATAATTTGTACTACTTGGATCATGTTCGTATTTCGAGCCGAAGACCTCAACTTCTAACTCAAGAAAAGTAGAGGCATTTAATAGTGGTGTTGCTTTTTTACTCATCAGGAAGAGTATGAGGGCCTTTCAGCATATGAACTGGAGCGACTGGAGAACGTCAGAGCGAATAAAGCATTCATGTCATCTCTTGATATATTCCAGGTAGGAAAACTCTGCTATATGCAGGGATTGTTACTTAAAAGAACATTTTTTTTCATGTAAACAACACATTTAATTTGCGTGAAGTGAATATTACCTCATAACCACCCTGTTTTAATAAAATATCTGAATTTGATATGCGTGTGAAACTGCGACCTTTTTTATGTGATTCTATTCAAAGGGATCTGAGAAGTTGAAATTGTCACCAAAGCATAAGCCATCACAGAGGGGTCTCATGAGGTATGGATGTCTTGACAAAATGTTAATCACTGTACTCGACTGTATATTTTGATTAAATTGGCAAAAGTGATGCAAGGAATTAAAACACAACTGTAAATTGCAAATATTGTGAAATGTGGCTAGTATATCCTTGTATTCACTTTGGTGCTATGTTTGTGTGTTTACAGGTCACCGGCTGTTCAAAGGGAATTGCTACCAGCTCGTAGATCACTGCGTCTCCAAAATAAAGAGGCTGAGATCCTCACACTTCCCCCTGAACCCAAAGAAACACTGACCTATGAACAGGTAGATGCATATAGAACAGGCAATGGTGCACAATTCAACTCATGTCACATTCTCACATACTCATCTGAATTATCTTATTTCTCAGCCACTTAAGAAGCCGCCTGGTCCACTTCCTATGATTCCAGTCAACCTGGATGAAGGAAGCAAACTGCCCTCACAGTTTGTTGAGCTCTGTTCTGAGGTAGTTTCCCGGATAGAAATGGGGACATTACTGTTTGCTGAAATGCACAATTATTGTCAAAAACTGAAAACTTATTGAACGTAACCTAGAAGGATCACTCTGTGGAGTGATTTCTTTTAACTCTTGCTGCTTGTCGACCACTGAGTATGTTTCTTTCCTCTCTAAAGACCTCAACAGAGCAAGTTAAGGCAAAGCTTCATCTAAAAGAGTAAGATCTTACTTTTTTATGTTATTTGATTACCTGTTGCTGATTTTAAATAGAGCTTATATATATATATGGTGTTTTTGATCACTCCGTTCCTCTGTGATATAGCACATTAAGAATCACTAAGTCATTGAACTCTGTCAAGTATTGTTCCATTTTCCAAAGTCAGTTAAGGTCAAAACTGGATGTTTCAGTAAAATAATACACCTTGTAACACAAACTGTGACAAATTGTTATTTTTTGATTATGATATGATGATAATATTTGAGATTTTATTCAATTTTAAGGGTGTCTGAAAACTGTATTTAACTGTTAAGCAGATTCTTGTGAATTTTGTGTGTGTGGGGGGGGAGAAAAATTAACCCTCTTTTTTAACCTAGGTATCGTTCTGCGCTTTCACACATGAAGATCACACCAGACAGAGTGGCTAAAGTGGTGAAAGATCGCATCTTCTCGGCTGCTTTTCATCCCTGCACCAGCAGCCTGTTAATGGCAGCAGGAGACAAATGGGGACGAGTGGGACTCTGGAGTGTGGTGAGTTTTCTTATTTGGGCAAAAACATCTGTAAACCAAGATGATGTACCTCAGATAGTAGCAGGCCACTTCCACTGCATTACCGTGTTCAGCTTCCCACCATTTTGACCTGGACATTTTAAAACTCCTAATACACTGGAAAGACCTGGAAAAAATAAAGAATCAAACTTACTGAAATCAATGATTTTTTTTTTTCCTTTTTAAATGAAATATGTTCTTAATTTTCTTTTATCATCCTTTAGGAGAGCGATTGGGGGAGTGATGGTGTCCTGCTCTTTGAGCCCCACACCCGCCCTGTGGGCTGCATGGCGTTTTCCACAGCTCAACCCACTCACCTACTGAGCTTGAGCTATGATGGATCTCTGCGCTGCATGGATGTAGAGAAGGCTGTCTTCAATGACGTGAGAATTCTTCTTATGTCTCACATTTACAACCCCCCCACAATTATTTCAGCAGAATCTCTTTGTTTGCTCTTCCAGGTCTATGACATTGCAGATGGCCTAAAAACATTTAGTTTCATGTCAGACGACTGTATGAGCCTGTTGGTGGGGAACTGGTGTGGTGAAGTTGCCATTGTGGACAGGCGAACCCCAGGGTAATGTACTTCTTAGATTTGGCAAATGTATCAGTTTCTGAGTTATTCAACGGTTTTGAAGTTTTGGAACATACATGAAACACTGGGTACTATTTATTTATTCTTTTTAAAGAAACACCCATGAGTCTCTTCACCCACTGGACCAGGTTCTACGCTGTGTCAGTGTCCACCCTTTACAGAAGCAGTACTTCGCTGTGGCAGAGCGCAAGTATGGACATTTGTTTCCTTAGAAAGTGTTCTTGGGAGAATAAATCTGCAGTCTTAAAGGATTCTTTTATTTTGTCCACAGGACAGTGAGCATTTATGACAGCCGATATCTGAAGAGGAACGTCCAGCCGGTTTCCCAGTTGTATGGCCACTCTTTGAGCATATCCAGCGCCTATTTTTCCCCTTGTACAGGAAACAGAGTAGTCACCTCCTGTTTGGATGGCAACATAAGGTGAAGCCATTTCAAAACTTTAACCCATAAAGACCCAAACAACCACTGGGAAGTAAAACCATCTACTGATCTAAAGATTATTTATAACCGCTGAACCTTTTAAACCTATTAATATTTTGAAATAATTGGTATAAAATGTAGTTTTTAACCTTTTCATGGTCATCAGATATGACCCATTTGGACGTTCAGAGGCTCCATAGTGAACGAGGAAACGCCACCATCTTCTACAACATTGATTCACCTGTAAAACCCATGGAGTTCGATTGACAGTAGATGGAGGCACTTGTATTTATGTTCAGTTATTGGTATCTTTGCTGAAAAAATTACTTTTTCATCAGTGGTCTCTGTTTTTATATAATAAACCTTGACTTTGAACAGAGCTACTTATGAACATCTACATTATCAGTAAATTAAATAAATGACTCACTGAAAAAAAAACAATACAGAGGATAATACTCTTAATAAATTGTGATTAATCACTTAAAGGTTACAAATTGAGAAATCAATTTAGGAAATGCCATGTACTTCTGGGTCTTTATGAATGAATAATGCACTGTAGTAAGTGTAGTCTATCTTTAATTTCTATATAATTGTGCTGTTTCTCTGACAGGATATATGATACATCTGCGCTGACCTCTGAAGCTCCTTTACTGAAGGCCATACGGTACATTCATTCTTCTGAAAGCTTTAGTGATGTGGTTTTCCAGGTCCAAAATAAGAAACATGGACCAGATGGCACACAATACATATTTAAAATCAGTAAAATATATACTTAAAATACCTAATTTGTTTTTAGATTAGTGTTTGAGATTACGCTTATGTGAGTCATGTGGAACTTTCTTGTGTTTTTAATTTTCAGGCATGACATGAAAACCGGCCGGTGGTTGAGCAAACTGTCAGCAATGTGGGATCCGAAACAGGAGGACTGCTTCGTGGTGGGGAGCATGGCATGGCCTCGGTGCGTGCAGGTGTTCCATGAGAACGGCCAGCTCCAGCACTCCTTTAAAGATGGTGAGAACCTGACCACAGTGCTGTCGGTCACGGTCTTCCACCCCACCAGGAACGCCTTACTGGGAGGGAACTCATCTGGCCGTTTGCATGTGTTTTCTGACTAAGATGAAAACCTCTGAGTCCTCCAGCAGAGTAGGAAGCGCAAATCAATAAAAGGTGTTGCCACAGCAGATGCAGCCTAAATGAGGTAGATGTATTGCACTAGGGGCGAACTATAAAGTGTCACGACTAAGTTATATTTGGTTTGTGATTAATTCATTGTTTTAAATCTAAAGTTTCAGAACAAAGCGTATGCATAGACAAGTAAAGGCATTTAATATAAAACTTTATAGCGGAGTCTCCTGACATGCTTCACTTATATGAATTCCTTCAGTTTTAATATTAATTAAAAACACTGAGTTACCTTTCAATTTTCAAACATTGTGCAGATATTTAAAGTTTATAGTAGGAAATATTTAATACATAAAAATTTCAATTTCCAGTTCAAGGGGTGAGTTGGATTCATGTAAGCCTTTTCTTATGTTTTCTTTGTAAAGTTCTTCATATATGTTGTGTGTTTTATTTGTGCTGGATAAGTCAATTTAAATAAATGTTATATTTTTGGACAACTTTTCCTTATTTATTTTCCTCTTGACATTCATATTTGAAGTGAGCCACCATAAGATGGCAGTATAGTAACATTAAAGCAACATTAGTTGTTTTGGGTTTAACAATTCTTTTTTTGTGAATCAGGTTCAACCTGTACACAGACTAACTGCCAGATGTTAAGAATATATTATATTTATTCATAAATAGATTACACCAGTCATCAGTCAGTGATTGGATAAGCAATCCTGGTTGGAGGTAATAAAATGCAGAACACATGCTTACAGACATTTTCATGTGCAGGGCCATAGTACAGGAGGAAGCTTACAGACAGACCATATCAGAGGCTTATCCCTGTGCACAGAATCAAAATGAATACAAGAGTTGTCTGTCTGATCTCTGACAACCATGTTTCATTTTACTAGCTCAAGTGATAACATGTTTGAAAAACAGGAACGAACCAAAACATCCATATTTTAAAACCTGTATTGCACAGCAAATTTGTCCAGTAGATGAAAAAGCTACTTCTGCGGTTTTAAATGTGTTTCAAAGTCAAGTATAATTGAGTTTCCCGTCTTCATCAAGATGTACCTACTTTGTGGGAACATTCGAATGAACTTAACATCTCATCTGATAAAATGCATCTAGAAACAGCTGTGAGCAACCAAAGAGGATTAACATAGAAACCATGTTTATACCGATGTATTGAAGAAGAGTAGCAGTTTGATCACTTAATGGTAATCGGTGATGGTGCCCATCATTGCTTTGACACATGCATCTACAAGCTGCTTATTATCTTCTGAGAGGAATTCCAACACATTTTACATTTCTATCAAATGGGAACAAAACTAAGTCTGGATGTTAGCATTTAGCGGTCTTCATTAAGCTTTCAGCAATAATTACTGTTCAAATTACCAACTAAAACAAGTATGAAATAAACATTTTCTGCCTCAACTGGACATTTAAATATGTTTTTCTCTAAGACATGATTATTTTTCACCTCATACATCAATCAGAAACCATGAAACACCATCTGAATTACAGCAAAACATGTTGGAGTTTTGACCACGTCTGAAACCCAACCACAACATGACAAATTTAAATATAGCATGTCATTCAGTAACTGTTATGGACATAAGAGACTGGGAAATGTTGGTCGTTTTGCAGTTTTCTTAATCTTAACTGTTCAAGAAACACTTAAAGCTTGTTATTAATGGTTCACTAATCATTTATGTCTATAGGGACTCTGAAATATTAACAGTATCTTTGCAAAAATACATTTAAGTGTCTGGATGTAACAATTGAAACTGCAAATTTCCATAAATAATAGCCTTCTATCATATGATTGTGTGTATCTGCTGATCAGTTGGACATAGTCATTGGATTAATGCTTCAGTTTGGGCTGCAGATGCACTGTTGGCTAACCTGGGAAACATCACACACTGAGGCTGAAGACGGACACCAACTATCAGTCTCTGTTGTCACATATGGATGTTCTGACAGAAACAGCTGACGCAGGATTCTTTGGTAAGTGTGATGATGAAGTAGGATGTAAACATAACTTGTCTTAGGCTAAATTCTCCTGTAGGCTAGTGGACGGCTGGAAACTATGCTTTGTAAAGAATGTTTCAAGTTCATTACGAGTCACTGTGAGGAAATCGGAACATGTTAAAGTGGTTTGTACTCAAATGGAACTTTCAGTATCTTCACCCTTTATAGACAAAAGCACAGCACAAATATGTAAAGATAATGACCTTCACTCAATGTGGCTTTCACGTGAATTTTCTCTCCTATTGTGGGACAATTGCACAAATTTTTGCACTTTACAAAAGGTAAAACCATGTTGAAAAGTTCCTGGTTTTCTATATTGACAGTATTGCACATCAAGATAAACTCCTACAGAGTGGAGTCACAGAGCAAACCAACACTTATTCACTATTACTAGTCCCATCACCTTCACAACTAGTTTGTAATACTGTAAAAATAACTACAGCAGAGTGACTTATACACAGAAGTTAATCGTGGTTATTAGCATTATTTAGCTGCTACTTTATAAATCAGAAAATCTACCACCTCCATTACTTATTTATATCCTTACAAAAGCTTAGTTTCTAATCATTAGATGACTGAACTTTATTGACACTCTAGGGTCTGGATAAAAATGGCAAACAAATATTAAAACACTTCATGGATGTTTCAGGTCTGACTCCAGGTGCTGTTTTCAGACCATAGATTGTATGTAAAATACATGAGGTTGTGTACCACATCAGGGGGAATCTGAAAATGTCAGGGTTCCAAATGTAAAAAAAAAAACTGATAAATTGTTTAAAAACTACACAGCAAACTACAAATGTGCCTCAAACTGCATAAAAAAGCAAAAACAAAACAAATGCATTGCCTCTGGGCTGATCTACATTCAGTACGTGCTGCTTAGTTTCCCATGTCACACTTTCAGAGACTATAGTACAATTTAAAACACAACCCTAATCACATTTTTATCATTGTGACTCTTCCTGGCTTAAAAATGAAAATTAGATGAGCTCAAATGCCCCTAATTTTTTTTTTTTTTTTTGTCATTTCCCCAAAACTTCCCTCAAACGATCAAATCACATAACACGTAACACCCCAACGCACCCGTCTTACATAAAGCAACAACATATGAATGAATACAAAAATAAAGGCAACTGTTTTCTGTGATGTCGCTCTGACTTTCCCTTTCAGTGTTAAAATCAAACACTAATACTGAGATTCTGTGAAAAAATAAAATATTCTAACTGACCTGAACGTCGAAAGTAAATTATGAGCAATGATGCCGTTTCCTTGCAGTTAACGCTCAAAGAAATTAAACAAGGTCCTTCAGGGTCCGTGGCTTGTGACAGGAAGTCTTTCCTGGTAAAAGCTGATTTAACACAGGGAGCTGGGCCTCCACCTGTTCCCTTTTCCCCTCCAAACTCCTCTCCGTCTCTTCCCCCATGTCCCGTCTCCATCAGTGGAGGCTTTTGATGTGTCCGTTCAGTCTCTGCCGTCTTTGACTTTGTCTCACTTGCTGATGAGGAAACCTCCCATCCATCGTAATTTACAGGCGAACCAGCGCCGCAGGGGGCAGAAGTATTCAAAGTGGAACTGCTGAAACTCAGGTGTCTTACGGATGTCTCTCAGAAAGGCAATGTCCAGGTCTGACTCTGTGAGCATGATGAGGAGCAGCAGAAGGGCGAACAGCAGTCCGATGGTGACCAGGAATAAACGTAACACGCTCAGAATGAACTTGTTTAGCTCCTCTACATCGCTATGTGGCGAGGACTTGCTCCTCACCGTACGCAGCACTCTCCTGCCAGGCCTGAACACGGCCGCCTGCCCCTCCATCGACGCCGCCTCCGCCTCCTTCTCCTCATCTATGCTGCAAGGAGCCCCGTTGAGGTGACGCGCCACCGGCATCTCATGTTCAGCAACCGGGGTGGGCAGGACGCTGTCTGAGGGGCTGTAGGCCTCGTCTGAGATCACTGCTGATGTGCTCGCCTCGCTGCCGTCCACCATCTGACCCCGAGAAGGCATGAAGGAGTCCCCGTGGGAGACTGAGCGCACAGGTGTGGAGTGGGCACTGTCTCGAAGGGACTCCAAGCCTGAAAACACACACAGGGGGGTGCAGCCTTCAACAAGTGTTGATCCAAAATCCATGTACAGTCGTGGAAAGATTTAGAATCCCCTGACAATTGTCCAAAATTTCAACTATTATTATCATGAGTAGAAAGGTGAAAAGTCACCGCTCATCTGTAGCAAGGTGCAGGATCTAGTTGTAATCTCAAGGGTAAAAAGAATGAAAAGTCCGCACACTTGAAGTCTGTACAAAATAGCTTTTACTGGACTTGCAAGCTTTCGGTCG
>JAPTYR010000018.1:15141062-15154444 GCA_029814505.1 Siphamia roseigaster | reverse complement strand
GTGTGTGTTGTGTGTGTGTTAGCCTGTGTGTGTGTGTTGGTGTGTGTGTGTTGTGTGTGTGTTAGCCTGTGTGTGTTAGCCTGTGTGTGTTGGTGGGTGTGTGTATGTTAGCCTGTGTGTGTGTGTGTGTGTGTGTTAGCCTGTGTGTGTTAGCCTGTGTGTTGTGTGTGTGTGTTAGCCTGTATGTGTGTTGGTGTGTGTGTGTTGGTGGGTGTGTTAGCCTGTGTGTGTGTGTGTGTGTGTGTGTGTGTGTGTTGTGTGTGTGTTAGCCTGTGTGTGTGTGTGTGTGTGTGTGTGTGTGTGTGTGTGTGTGTGTTAGCCTGTGTGTGTGTTGGTGGGTGTGCCGTCAGCTAGCAGGAATGCATGGGTACCGCCAAAGCTAAGATGGCTGCCAAGCGCTAAGATGGCTGCCAGGATTCCACAGAGCGACAGCACGAGAGAGAAAGAGAAAGAGAAGTGGAGTGTGAGAGGAAGTGAGGGAGGAGGACGTAAAGATGGACGCAGGCTTTTGCAGAAGGAGGGAAAGGAAACTCTATCCCTGTGCGTTTGTGATGAGGTGTTTTTGGCTTTTTGTCTTCCGCAGTTTGGCAGCCAGCGGCGCTCTGCTGGCACCAGCCCGCTGCGCTAATGCCACCCAAGATTAGGGCGCCCATTTGGGCTGAGAAGACCACGGGGTCCAGGGGTCCAGCTTTGGCTGTGAGGGGGCCCCAGGACTGGCCCAGGATAGACTTAACCCTTTAACCCCTGAGACGTTCCACCGTCCAAAAAAAAAGAAAAGAAAAGAAAATGCAACAAAATGAACCAAAACACACAAAGTGATCAATAAAACCAAGAAAAATGAATAATAAACAAATAAAATAATGAGCAGCATGAACAAAGTAAAACACATATGGAACAAAAGTGAAGAAAAAAAATGATAAAATAAAAAACTAAATGTCAAAAAAATAAACAAAATTAACAACAGAATGAACAAAAATTTATTAATATTTTCAAAAATAATTAATAACTAGAAAAAAATGCAAAAAACGAAATTACTAAGATTAATTAAATTTAAAAAAAGAAAAATACCTAGTATTGTAATTTGGTTCCAGTAGTTTTATTTTAGTCTTTTTCTTTTTGTAAATCAGTTTCCTTTTGACACCTGTATATATCTATACATCAGTTCCATCAACTAAACTCAGTAAAAACAGGAAAAAAAAATGGTTGAATTTTTCTGAATATTTAAACCAATCCATCCATTCAGAAGGCGTCAGCGCTGACGCGTCAGGGGTTAAAGGGTTAACTCCTCAGCAGCCAGGCCTAATGGGCCTGAATATGACACCAGTGTTTAATTCCACCAGGACACGTTCCACATGTGAAGAGGAATGACTGACGGAGACCAGTGTTAATCCAACACTTAGAGAGTTCATTTTAACTCTACCTCAGTGAACATATGGTCCATATCTACAGAGTGTCAAATCTACACTGAACCCAGAGTTAAATTTATAGTCAACTTCACACTAGTAAGAGTTAATATTTTACACTAATTAGTGCCAAACAAGTTTTACACGATGTGAGAAATAACACCCATAGTGTTATTGACATTCAACACTGAAGGGTTTAGTGTTAAAAGTAAGAACTTTTTCCAGTGTTAAAAGTACTTAACACTACATGGTCATAAATAAATGACTCCAAAGAGTGTTGATTTTTAACTACTTGAAATGATGACATAACTTTATTCATGTACACAGATTCTGTTTGAATGGAGGAAAAGCAAAACTTGATTTTTTTTTATTGATTTTTTTTGTTTCTTTTATTGTTTTAAATATTTGATTGATTGATTGATTGATTGATTGGTTGATTAATTGATTGATTGAGAGTTTATTTAGAAAAAACCCCACAGTTTTTCGATACCAGTCAGTTTGAGCTCAGAGGTCGGTGGGCGGGGCTTTTCTGCATCATTATTTTTTAACACTGAAAGGTATATCTTGCTCTTATCAGTGTTGAATCAGTTGACTGTAACACTGAATATATGACACTGACAGTGTAAAACCTCTGTGAACTCCAATTATTTTCACCAACACTGGAAGTTATCTGGTTACATTTTACTCTGTCCATTGTTAGAATAACTCTGAAGGAATTAAAATACTTTGACACTGTATTTTAACACTGGTAAATCTACTGTGTACGCTGACGAGCAGACGGACTGATCAAATGGATACGATGCATCAGATAAAACCTGCCGTTCCATTGGATGGATCGCAGAATTCAAACAAAAGGGTAAACCCAGTTCCACTGTCAGACGTGTCTTTTTATTTTCTATAATAGGCATGACTAAATAAAATCCACAATAATGCCGTCCTCATGTGAAATGATTAACACTGGAAGTTATCTGGTTAAATTATAATCTGTCCGTTGTTAGAATAACTGAAAGAATGAAAGTACTTTGACACTGCATTTTTAACACTGGTAAATTTACTGTGTACCAAATGGAGACTCCCTTTTCCCATCTGAAGCCTTTCACCTGAAGTATCCCTGCCAATGCACAGAGTGAGGGCCTTGTCGGGGGCCCAGTTGGGGGCCATGTCGGGGTCCCCGTCGGGGGCCCAGTTGGGGGTCGTGTTGGGGATCCAGTTGGGGCCGCGTCGGGGGCCCTGTCGGGGGCCCAGTCGGGGGTCGTGTCGGGGGCCCAGTTGGGGGTCGTGTCGGGGGCCCTGTCGGGGGCCCGGTTGGGGGCCGTGTCGGGGGCCCTGTCTGGGGTCGTGTCGGGGGCCCAGTCGGGGGTCCTGTCGGGGGCCCAGTTGGGGGCCCAGTTGGGGGCCATTTTGTCCACTGGTTCTGGAACTGTCCCACATTCAGCCACCTCTCTCCATCCTCAGACACTGACCAGTACCAGTCCAGTGGGTCCAAACACTGTCTCCTCTTCACTCTGACTCCCATACCCTGGACTGTTCCACATTTGTACCATTAGAGCAGAGTGTGGGGTTCGTTCTGTTCCACTTCTACGTTTGTGATCTGCAATCACCCTGCAACATTTTTCCACTCCAGGCTAAATTTATGCCTCAGAGACAGGATACACTAAAACTCCAAAGTTTACCCACTCCCCCACTCTCACTCACACACTCCCGTCGTAATTTGTCTGCCCACTGGTTTCACTTATTAAGTTTCAAAAGGTTTCTGGGCAACGTGGTTTGAGAAAAGGGGAAAAAAGGGAAACATGGCATTTTTTTGGCACACCACTCTGCCCGTCCTGCCCAGAAGGGCCAGGTTACCATGGCACCAGTGGGCACCTCATAAAGCACACCATTGTGTGTGTGTGTGTGTGTGTGTGTGTGTGTGTGTGTGTGTGTGTGTGTGTGTGTGTGTGTGTGTGTGTGTGTGTGTTCTACCTCTATGAGAACAGATGCAGGTCTATGTGATACAGTGCAATGCCATGGTCAGGTCCAGCGGTGTATGACGCACTCAGGTTACATGGAAAACCATTAGCTTCTACTTGTAGGGATTTTAAACATCATATCAGCTGGTTATCACAAAACGTCTTCGCAAACAACAGTGATGCAGAGTCTTCTTCTTGTATTCACATGTTTCGTTTTATCTCAGGACAGGACGTGATGGGTCAGGAAATGGTCAGAGTAACTTGTAGCTCCAAGGATTTCCACTTCCTCCTGTGTTGAAATTAGGGAAACTAAACTAAAACCTAGACCTGATTTTTGAGACCTGTCGTCACACACAGTCTGCAGTTACGATCCACGAGATGTTGACACATGAAGAAACTGAACACAATTCACAACTGTTCAAGATGAGAAAGGTCTCTGTAGACTTTTGGGAAGTTCCAAATGCTCAAACAAAACCATAGATCCACTTAAATGTTCTTCACGGTGCTGACATTTCCACATTTGTGCCTCTGCATTCGTCCTGTTTCGATTCTGATCTGTCAGGTAGAATCTGAGAAGAAACCGTCAGATCAGCCTCGGTGAGAGTTGATCAGTATGTGGAGAGTTGAAAACACACACGACTGCATTCCTGGTGGAGGCAGTCACGCCCCAACCTCACCCACTACATTGTGTGTAACGTGTGAGTGTGTGACAGTGAGAATATCTGCCCCAGTGTGTCATCATGACCGATACAGTACAGATTTGTCATTAGTACATGAGCAGAAACTGACAGTATTACATAACTTTAACCAGTGAACAGCTCTTCAGATGGTTGATTTTGCTTTGATTTAATGCAATTTCACTTTGTATTTATGCTAGTGTTCATGCACAGATGTAGAAACCGTCACTTCTCACGTCATATATGAGCACAAAATATGACATCCAATGAAATAACATTGACAGAAGCTCCATAATATAATTAAGGTGGGACTACATAAGCCTAGCCTATAGTAAAGTGCTCTGAGCTAAATGCTAGCGTCGTAGCAGGGATGACTGTCACTCAAAGGACTATGTCCCTCTGTGAACTTGGACCTGGAGTCCTGATCAATTCCTGGCTGAAGTATCATTGAAAGTGAATTCTGTGATTCCGTCACTCTCGATCACGTGAAGGATGTGGAAATGAAAACAGAAGGAAGGAGGGAAAAGAAATTGCCAAACAAAGACTGTTTTCAGAGCAGAAAATAAATCGGTTGTATTTGGTTTGACTCATTTGTGACAAGTGTTGCAACCAGACTTCTGTATGATTTATGATCTATGTAGGAAGGATCATCCAAAAAATGACCAAAGGATTCGAAATAAGAGTATATACAGTAGTGGAATTTTTAAAATTTTTTTTAACTGTTTCAATTATCATAAAATATTTGCAGAATTTTTTTTGTTTATTTGTTTGTTTGTTTCAAAAGATTGTGAAAACACATTTTGGTGACCATGACCTTTGACCTACATTCACCAAAATTTAATGGGCTTTATTCTGGAGCATCTCACACCTTTCCTGAAAACTTCATGGAAATTGGTTTGGTAGATTTTGAGTAAAATTCCTGACAAACAAACAAACAGACCGTCAAAAAAACAAACAAACCAAAAACTAGAAAAAAAAAAAAAAGCACTCAGAGACCACAGACCTCCGCCAAGCAGCTCAGTTCCCCCCATACTGGGATTTCCATCTAAAATACCAGTCCTACAATTATTTTGTCTCCATCTTTAGATTCTTTGACCATGAAAATATTCCTCTAGCAACTGGATTGATGTTGTTATCATTATTAGTTCAGTAGTTATTCACTAAACTCTTTTTTGATAATGGCGGCTTTCTTCCGGATCACCACCAGAATTGAATCATTTGTTCCATTGACCATCCTCAACATTCCCCGAAAATTTCAGCAAAATCCATTCTTTAGTTTTTGAGTTATTTTGCAAACAAACAAACACCAGCAAAAAAAAAAGCTTCAAACAAGACAAAACAGAGAAAAAACAAGCGGCGTAATTGAGTTATACTTGCATGTGCGTTCATGATTAGAGGGGTATGTGTTGCGGTTGTTGTATATGTGGGTTTTCATAAAACCTCAGAGTAAATTCTATTAAATCAGAAACAGAACACTGAAGAAAAATTTGACTTTTTCCTGCAAATATATCAACTAGGAAAAAAAAAGCAAACAGCTCACCAAGCAGCTCATTCCCTCCGTTTTGGGATTTACACCTAAAATAACAGTCCTACAATTATTTAGTCTCCATCTTTAGATTCCTTGACCATGAAAATGTACCTCTACCAAACCTGATTCATGTTTATCATTATTAGTGTTAACTGTTAGCGCGCATGCGCATACTGGTGGGGGAGTGGTCCATACGAGGAGAATGGCATGACTGTAATGTTGATTCCGAGCTAAGTAAAGTTTTAAGTTTGTTCTAAACCTGTGTCATCTTTGTGAACTAACATTGGTAGCAGAGGATGGCGGCACACAGCTACAAAGTGCCCCCACTTTTTGATGAAACGAAGTCTTATGAAAGTTGGAAGAATGAGATCCAAATCTGGAAGTTAGTTACCGAGTCCGACCAGAGGAAGCGAGCGCTAGCAGTTGCACTGTCGCTAACTGGGAGAGCAAGGACCATAGCACTTAAAATACCCGCGGATGACTTGAACAAAGACAATGGATTAACAACGCTTCTGCAGAAATTGGACACGGTGTACTTGAAAGAGGAAAAAGACCGTCAGTATGACGCCTACATGGAGTTCGACAACCTCAAAAGGGACGGTAACGTTAGCATGCTGGATTACATCATTGAATTCGAACGGATATACAACAAAATGAGTAAATTGAAAATGAAGCTTCCCGATGCTGTTCTAGCATTTAAACTACTCGATACTGCTGGACTGACTGTTAAAGATAAACAATTGGCTCCTACTGCCTGCGCAGACCTAACATTCAGTAACATGAAATCTGCTCTGAAATGGATATTTGGCGACAATTCCCCACCAGATTGTGCTAATGCATCAAGTGACCCTGACTGTGCGTATTACACAAGATTTACCGAAAAAAAAAAAAGACAAAGTGAGTCCTCAAAGTCAAATTACGACGCCGCCTGGGTCCAACCCATTAGACAAATATGGAAGAAGATCGCGATGTGCAATTTGTCAGAGTACTTACCACTGGGCAAAGGACTGTCCTCACAAAAATGAACAGGCAAAACTGACAGAAAGTATTGAGAGTCACACAGAAGACACAGAAGAATGCCACATAACGTTGTTGTCAAGGGTAACATCGTCTGACACAGAAATTTTCATGGTGGAAGCTGTCATTGACACTGCATGCGCCAGAACGGTTTGTGGAGGAAAAATGGCTTGACAACTATGTTGATGGACTGAGCAAGCGAGATAAACTTGAGACCCAAAACAGTGCCAAAGCATTCCGATTTGGAGATGGTAGACTTGTTCATTCCACAAAGCGTGTCAAAATTCCAGCAGTGATTGGGCAGACTAAATGCCAGATAGAAACAGAAGTTGTGCCAGTCGACATTCCCTTGCTTTTAAGCAAACCATCTCTGAAAAGAGCAGGTGCTGTCCTGGACATTGAAAATGATAAAGCCACAATGTTCAAGCAGCCAGTGAAACTTGAGCTGACCTCCTCAGGGCACTATTGTGTTAACATAAAAGCAAACGATAATTCAGCTGAGATTGACATCCAGAATGACGAAGTTCTGGCAGTAACTGAGAATATGACAAAACAGGAAAAACAGAAGGTGTTGTTAAAACTACACAAATAATTTGGACACGCCTCTGTGGAAAAGCTCAAGAAATTACTGGACTGCGCAGGTAACAATGATGATGACTGCATTGTCATTCTTAACGAAATTGTGAGCAAATGTGACACATGCATACGTTACAGCAAGCCAAAGCCTGCAGTAGGCTTACCCATGGCTTCAACCTACAATGAGACAGTGGTAGTAGATTTACATGAGCTGGAACCAGGACTGTGGTATCTCCATGTCATAGATCACTTCACACGTTTCAGTGCAGGAAGTATTGTGACCACCAAGAAACCCAAAGTCATCGTGAAACATCTCATCCACTGCTGGATAAGTGTGCATGGACCCGCACACAGGCTGTTTAGTGACAATGGTGGTGAATTTAACAATGAAGAAATGAGGGATATGGCTGAAAAATTCAACATTGAACTCAAAACCACTGCAGCCTATAGCCCCTGGAGCAATGGCCTTTTGGAAAGACACAACCACACCCTGACTGACATCTTGTTGAAAGTGAAGAGAGAAAATGAATGCAGCTGGGAAATGGCTCTAGACTGGGCCTTAATGGCAAAGAATTCATTGCACAATGTGCATGGCTACAGTCCATACCAACTGGTCTTTGGACAAAATCCCAACTTGCCATCAGTTCTTACTGATAAGCCACCAGCACTAGAAAGCACTACGATGAATACCTGGATGGCTCAGCATATTACAACTTTGCATGCAGCACGTCGAGCATTCACAGAAGCAGAGTGCTCTGAAAGGATCAAACGAGCCCTTCGCAAACAACTGCGAGCCAGTGATGATCGATACGAGACTGGGGACAAAGTATACTACAAACGAGCTGACTGCCCACAGTGGAGAGGTCCAGGGGTGGTCATTGGCCAAGATGGTGTGGTAGTCTTTGTAAGGCATGGGGGCATCACACCAGACTGAGAAAGAGTGATGCTCAACAAGCAGTGCTGGAAGATATGGACATTCAGCAAGAAGTGAATGACAAACAAACACTACCAGAAACTGGACTTAACCACGAGGATGACGACACTGACAGTGGGGAAGAGACCAATACACATGATGACTTGCCTGAATCAGAAGAGCATGCTGTAACCACTCCGCTTGCACCTGACAACAGACCAAATACACAGTACAGAATGAAACAGTCACAGCACATGGAGATTTGCGACTAAAAGCTGGACAAACAGTGACATATAGAGATAGAGACAGTGGACAAACTTTAACAGGAAAAATTCTGGGTCGTGCAGGGAAGGCCACTGGAAAACACAGAAACTGGTACAATGTGCAGTTCAATGGATCTGGCGATCTTGCTGGTTCCACAAACTCAGTAAATCTGGGCGAAATGGACAATGTTCAAACGGTACCAGATGAGCATGGCATTTTATGTGAGGAAAGCTGTCCAGATGATATTCTGATGGTCGATGACGATATCTTTGATCCTGCAAAACAAGCAGAGTTTAAGCAACTGGAAAAAGAATGATGTCTTTGAGGAGGTTAAAGATGAAGGACAAAAATGCATCTCCACAAGGTGGGTGTGTACGCTTAAAGAAACACCTGATGGTGTCGCACCGAAAGCTAGACTAGTTGCCAGAGGCTTTGAGGAAATGCACATTCAAGAACTTCCAAAAGATTCTCCAACATGTGCCTCAGAGTCACTAAGAATGATCATGGCTGTCATATGTCAAAAACATTGGCAATTAAATTCTATGGATACAAAAGCAGCCTTTTTGCAAGGCAAAGAATGGACTCGAAACATCTACATTCATCCACCACCAGAGGCCCAGAGACAAGGTGTTCTATGGAGACTGAAGAAATGTGTCTATGGACTAGCAGATGCCTCTCTTTATTGGTACAATAAAGTCAAGGACACAATGCATCAGTTGGGAGCAGTCATGTCACAAGTTGACCCAGCAGTCTTCTGCTGGCTAGATGACTGCTCCAATGTTATGGGAGTACTCGGCTGTCATATGGATGATTTCATCTGGGGAGGATCTGAAAGGTTTTCCACAACAATCATACCACAATTAAAAGCAGCTTTCCAAGTTGGACGAGAAGAGCACAATACGTTCAGCTATATTGGAATGCAGTTTTTGTCTCTGAATGACACAGTACAGGTACAGCAGAGTATGTACATCAAAAATCTCCAGCCCATTTCAGCGACCCCAACTAGAGCTGCTGAGCGTGATGCTCCCCTAACCAATCAAGAAATGGACATGCTCAGATCAAAGATTGGACAAATACTGTGGGTGGCAAGACAAACAAGGCCAGACACAATGTGTGATGTGTCCATGTTAGCATCTAGTACAAAAGCGGCTACTGTTCAAACCCGGCACACAGTAAACAAACTGATTCAGAAACTCAAATCTGATGACGTGACATTGAAATTCCAGCACCTAGGCAAAGACAGCTCCCTACAGCTAGTCGTGTTCAGTGACTCGTCAATGGGCAACCTTCCTGATGGTGGCACTCAGGGCGGTCATCTCATCATGCTCATGGGAGAGAATGGAAGATTCTCTCCTATATGCTGGCAATCAAAGAGAATAAGACGAGTTGTGAGAAGTACTCTAGCAGGAGAGACACTGGCCCTTGCCGACGGCATCAACAATGCAGTATTCCAGGCCACACTCTACTCAGAACTTACTGTGGGTGACTGCAAACACAGAGGCCTACCAATAATATGTGTAACTGACAATCACTCACTGATGGATGCTGTAAAGTCAACCAAACCAGTCACAGAGAAGAGACTGCGGCTTGAAATTAGCAATATCAAGGAGCTTATCCAGTCAGGAGTCATTCGACATATCATGTGGTCAGCGACTAAGGATCAGCTTGCTGACTGCTTGACAAAGAAAGGAACGTCAGCTCTCCTCCTGCTAAAGGCCCTCAGTGAAGGCGTGTGGCACCTCAAAGAATAACAAACAAACAAGGCAACAATGGACTTTGATGGACTGTAAATATGAGGGCAGTATTTGTTTCTTTGCTCTTTTGAAATTTCATTCTTTAAAACAGCAATCTTCTTAAGTTTGTTTTTTTTTTTTTGAAGAAGAAGAAGAAGAAAAAGGGGGAGTTTGTTAACTGTTAGCGCGCATGCGCATACCGGTGGGGGAGTCGTCCATACGAGGAGAATGGAATGGCTGTAATGTTGATTCATAGCTAAGTAAAGTTTTAAGTTTGTTCTAAACCTGTGTCGTCTTTGCGAACTAACACTATCAAGTGGGCTTTACCTTAGAATAGACATATTCATTATTTCCCCTGGATTTACCCCATAGCGATGCCCAAAAATAATGAATCACAGGCGGAATCCAAAAACATTCAGATGGGAAATCCATCCCACATAGCCTACAGACTTAGTGTAGCCTGTAACTTTGACAGCTTGACATTACTATTTCAAGGGGATTCTTTGCAGTATATAAAATGACTAATATAAAGAGGACAATGCAAAAGGAAATTTTCAATAAACAAAATGCATGTTTTAATGCCACTTGAGATTCTTAGTTCATTATAACTGAACAAATGACAGTGGGCATCAGGTGAGGTGTGTGTCCTTCACCTGCGCCGAAGGGTAAATTAAATTAATTACACCGAAAGACACAATCAAAACTGAAATTGTCCGTGCTCTAAATTATAAGAATAAATACCCCAAATGAAATTTCAAATATAACCCAAAATAAATCATCACAAAAGTCACTGTCTTTGATTCTTTGATGAAATTAATCGTAAACAAAATCCGCACGTATTCGGAGGCGTGGAAGTTTAAACCATGATTAGAATTGTCTCACCCGTCACTGACCATTTGTCCTTTTATGGGAGACATGGTTGCGGGAGACCGGGAGGGAAACTCAACCGGCTAACGATGCTCTTCCTTACTGGCAGGGAAACTTACTGGTATTTCCTGTCGCTTTCAGGGTACCAGGAGGGAAACTACTGGCCCAGATCATCCCACGTTGCTGCTCACTGTTCCTCTCCAGGGACAGTGTCTCTGGTTCTGGTCCTAATACACTCTTAAGATATTGTAATGTAGGCTAATATATTAACTTCCAGTAACTATATCCTGTAGAAAAGTGGAAATAACTTTAAATAATTGGGTTTGTGTCACATAATCCTTCAAAAACGTGAGTTGACATGAACCATGAGTGCTGAGGCACGTCGATCCCACCGGCAAATATTACTCTCCCTGGCCGTCCGAGGCTCCTCACGGACCGACCGGTAAATGTTACTCTCCCCGGCCAACCATTCATCCGACCGGCACATGTTATTCTCCCTACAAGACCATAGAGGCTCCTCGTGGGGTCGAAAGCCAAGGAAAGCCTGGGGATCAGGATTCGGCTTTCAGCCAATCACAAACTACCTTTAGACTCGCCAACCAATCACAAACACACTTTATCAACCTATAGTCCCACCCACATTTGAATTTTCGACCAATCACAGTCAACCTTTAGTCAACCTTTAAGCCAGCTGCAGAGTGCAGCTGTGCGTCTATGGCTGCAGACGGGTGTCCTTCCTGGCGGCGGCAACATGAACGCACAACTGGAAATCTATATAGAGAACAAAAAAAAAAAGTTTTTAACCGGTTTTGTGGGTTTCAGAATAACGTTTCTGTTCCGCAACAGTTGAAGACCTTTTCGTTTCCGCTCCTCCTAAAGTTCCGTACATTTTTGGTTTTCGTTCCTTGAACCGGTTCGGAGCCCTGGGCCTGACACGGGAACAAAGTCACAACATTCAACACTCAACTCACTCAGTTAGTAAAAGCGACCTTGGCTTCAATTCCACAGGTGTCAGACTGACGAACGGAGAATATCAGGGAAAACCCAAATACCATATGATATATAAATATAGTATGATTATGAAACATACTAACACTAGGAAAATCTCAAATATGTTATGATCACCAAATATTCTAACAATGAGATAGCACAGAGGGCATCGGATATACAGATGTTAAGAAGCACCGTAGTTTCTGGTGTTTCTACGGCTGATATTTGCATGTATTCGATGTATTGAGCTGTCTTCTAGGAGATTGAAGGGAATACGAAGCGTCTAAATAAGGAGGAGTACGACAGGGCTATGTCATATGCAAATACAAAGATCTTCAACCTCTGGATTAATGAGAATTTCCTGATCTGAAACTGGGGCCAGACAAGGCTAACAGGTGCTGCGATGCATTGCTTTTTTTTTTTTTTTTAAAGGAAAAACTAAAATGCAGGGTGTATGCTAAGGTAGAAGCATCTCATTGAACATACTTCCAAAATGTAATGAATTCCAAATCAGAAGAGTGTTTTAATATGCATCGTAGAATGTATAGGGTACTGTGAAGAATTCAAGCATGAAGGCGGGGAGGAACAGCTGCCTGTGATTGGCTGACCACTCTCTCAGGTCAATGAGGTCCTAGTACTCTTTGATGGACCACTTCTCAAATTATCTGCACACTCACCAGTTTGACCCCTGCTACTGTACACATGCGATCACACACTATACATATGTACATGCAAAAAAATTTAAAAAAAATGTAAATTGATAATAAATACATTCACAGACTTGAATTTTTTTTTTTTAATAGAATTTTTTGTTCGGTTAAAGTATGGGTCATTTGAAATAAAAGCAGGTTTAAGGCTTTACCTTCTCTAAACCTCTTACATTATCAGTTCAAATGTCAACATTTTCTGAGTGTAAAAAATAAAATAAAAAATTCACACACTGAGTTTTCCATCTCCGTGTTTTGACTACCCCCTGCTGAGAGCTCTCAACCTCCAATCCGGCTTCTAAAACCTAGAGTGATGAAGTGGGAATGAGTGATATTCAAATCAAAGCTGCCTGAGTGAATATGGAAATGAGCTCCAGCCATTGACAGGAATTCATAACCGCTCTGACGTATCACACATCATGCCTAGCAAATCTTACACTCTGTGAACACTTGGGCAATACGCAGTTGATGAAATATAACAATATGCCTCCAGTAAGTACGCCCTGACACGGATGTGTGAGGGAGACTGTTTTTTTTTTTGTTTTTTTTAAAGAAATTGGCCATATCAGGGTGGTAAGAGAGGCTGATGCTGTGTTTTATTTTCATTTCTTTTAACTAAAATTGAAATTACATTTAAAGCTTAGAATATTGGTGGGGGAAAAAAAAAACACTGCAGAGGATGTTAAAGAGGTCCTTCAGCTGAAAACCACTTTGTGTAGCTCTTTTTACAATGTGGTATCTTACAACAAGTTATT